>CM031238.1:876878431-877175931 GCA_018340775.1 Taxus wallichiana var. yunnanensis
AAAAACAAACATCATTTAATTAAAATGTTATAAAATCAAATTAATCCCTACACCACTCAAGTGGTCCCATTCAAAACATGACCCATGTGATCAAATGATGATCTCACCAACCCCGTCTAACATTTGTAGGGAACATTCCTAACCATTGGATGGGATTAATTTAAGCCCTTGGATCTACTAGATTTCAAACTAACCCTAATCTCTAAGGAGAGCTTCTTTTATTCTTTTCATTTACTCATTTCTTCATTTTTGTTTTGTAGGTTAAGGGAAGGAGGAAGAGAAGGAAGCCATGGGAGAGGAGGAGGAAGCTTTGGGATGGATACACACATCCCAACTCTATTCCATTTTTGTTTTTACAAGTTAGTCTTTTCTACCCTATTCTATGGTTTGTTATTTCCATTATTTATTGTAAATTGGTTCCATGTAAATACCCATTTGGGTTTGTGGCTTTTGCCCAATAAATCTATATTTTTGGTTTTTTAAATAATAACTCTTTTTCTTGCGAGAAAACATTCATTTTGAGTATATATACATGTGTGTATATAACTCCAAATATATTAAAATATATATACATACATATATATGTATGTATGTATGTATGTATATGTATATATACACACCTATGTATATATACATATATATACAAAATACATAGCAATACAAAATTTCCCAAAAACTTTATTTATATACAGAAATATATATTAATTTATTTACTTATACATTAAAATAGTGTATACGCCAATACCCAAGATGGGGTCGTTGTTTTAAAAAAATGCATGCGTTGAAAAGCAGGTTCGGCCACTAAATTTTTGAAAAGGAATTAATAATTTGGTGGGGGCTAGGCCCCAACCAAGGTCTTTGTTTAATATATTTGGTGGGTTGGGAGGGGCACCGCCCCCACCCCAACCCATCAATGCCCCTCCCCCAACCCACTATCCCACATACAAAACAAAACCTATACGACTAAAAAAACATATAACTTACTTAACTTGGCTTATTCATAATGATTTCACTTTATATATATATATATATATACATATAACTTACTTAACTTGGCTTATTCATAATGATTTCACTTTATTAATATAAATATTATAAATATTATATATATATATATATATATATATATATATATAAAAATGTAGTTTCATTAATTTATTTTTAATAAATAACTTTTTGTAATATCATTAATATGTATAAATTTGACAATAATTTTTCTATAATTAAATACAATTTTAATTATAGAGGTGTATATGTATTCTTAAATTTGGTTCTTTTTTTATTACTCACATTATAAAGGTCACTATTTATTTCTGTTACCACCCATAGCAAATTTTGTTATATTTATCATATATATAAAATTTGATAATAAGTCATACTATTAAATACAACTATAATTTTGGGTGTACTTAAGTTTCTTTTTTGTTTCACTTAGTTTAAGGGACCAACTTGATTTATAAGACAAGAACCTTAGAGTTTTCTACCAACTTAAAGAAAAGAAAACTTTGAGATTATTGGTAATACTTCCTTATTCGATCTAATATGATTTGCGAGGAAAACTATTTTAACAAGAGCACTTCTTCAATTCTAACTCAAGATATGAGTAATAATTGTTTCCAATAACAATGATTTTCTTTTAAGCTTCTCAATATTTTTAGAAAATGAGAGCATATAAATTTGGAAATATTGAAACAACTTAAATTAAATAAATACAAATCCATTTCAACTATATTCAAATCTTCCTTTCACCAAGACAATGTAAAACTTGATAATTTCTTTTCACAAAACTAACACATTTGGAATTATAATTTTCTCAATCCACACTCTTAAAAGAGTTCACAAGATAAAATGATTTCCAAGTAATACAACAACTTTATCTCAAGCTTACAAATTTACAAATCATCCACTCAAAGTGGGAATAATAAGTTGAGCAATTACAACAAAGGGCTATCAATAAGGCCAAATGTACAAATCTCCAATAGCATGACTTCTTCCATAAGTAGCTCCAATTCTTTCCTTGTTCAAACCTTCATAATGGGATCACGAACAAAGGAAGGGGGAGTATGCAATGCTCTCCGCCCAACCTTAAATCCATTAAGAGGAGAATCCATCCCCTTAATGTCCCCCGACCCCAACCAAAGAACCATGAGGGATATTGAGCAACACAAGACAACTTTACAACTTTAAGGCTTCCACATACAACATGCATTTCAAAAATTCATCACAACAAAGAAGACAAAACCAACAAGTTTACAACCTTATCAAAACAACACAAAGGTTTGAACTCAAACCAAATAGAGCAAGGGCTATGGGAAACCACCTCCTTATGCCTCCCAAGTGGAGTGGGAGTCTCACCCTAAGCCTCCAAGTGCACAAAACAATCAACACAAAATCCTTATCTCTCCCTTGCAAGTATGCAACAAAATAACCATGATTTCTTTTTCACTCCCCATAGGTGAAACTCCCATCCACACTCCCACCAAATGCATGCCTCACAAAAATTCCTTTTCCCTCCCCAATGGTCCCATAATCCCTTCTCCCACACCCAACTTAAGGTCTACTACCCAACCAACACACAAGCACATTCACAAGGCTTAAACAATTTTAACAAGCACAACATTTCATATAAAAAAAAAAGCATAATTGAAATAACTAAGGTGGAGAGCCTACCTCTCCATCAAGCTCCAAGAAAACTTCACAATCCTCTTTCAATTCCAAGCCAAGCAATCCCAAAAGCACTCCAACAAGCTCCAAATCAAAAAGTGCACAAGAAGCAAAATGAACAAGTAACCCCCGTTCCAAAATCCTTGGTTTTCAAATAGGACTTTTTAGAAGTAATCCCAAAAGCACTCTAACAAGAACCGTATGCACAAGAAGCAAAATGAACAAGTAACCCCGGTTTTTCAACGGTCGGGGGACAAGAAGTCCCTCCTCTTTAATGGGAGAGGTTCCCTTATTGAGACACAAACTTATTTACAAATATACGAGAATGTCATTTTACGGTTGAACTTGGATACCACGAAAATGTTTTCCACAAAGATCATCGATTCTGAGCGGGTGAGGAAAGAGGGTATGAAGATAAGCGAGAATAGCAAGCGTTTGGAATTGTAGATATGAGAATAATTCTTTACGAGTGCGAAGTTGCGGGAATTTGGAACAAGATTATTTGTATTAAGCTGAATAAGATCAAAGACACAAAGTTCTTGAACGACCTTCTTGATTCATTAATCAAAGACACAAAGTTCTTTCTTGGTCGTGCAAGATCAACTTGTATTTGCAAAAGCAATCAGCAAGACTAACGAATTAGGTACAAAATAATCTTCACAATACTAAAGGAAAACACGAGAGATACGAGAGATTCGGATAGAGAATGAAAAGAAAAGCCCTTTTGTATTGATACGTTCAAGATCTATTTACAATTTCGAGAGTATGCCAAGTTCTTCCTCCTCCCTCAAAATGGCGTGGAAAGGCCATTATATAGCTTACAAGTCGGTTACGATTTGTAACCGTTTCTTTTAAATAAAGAATAGTTAAGTATTGCCGGTTGCAATACCTTAACTAATTACAACGAATACGAAAAGAAAGGAAAGAAGAGGAAAGAAGAGAGAAGGAGACAGGTGGCCGGCTACTGGGAGGGACCCACTGTCTTCAGAATCCGCTGCCTGAACTTCTTCAATGACTCAGCTATATCTCTGCCACGAGGGACTGATGTGTTAGTTGCAGACTGAGTCCAAAATCCCAGGCATTTCTCCATCTCTTTATCGAACTCGCGTGAGTATGATAGTCTTTGTTTGCTTCTTGATAGCGGTGGAGAGAACAAATTTCCTTTATCTTGTCTTTAGAGATGGAGTCTTCCTTGAAAAGATTATCTTTGACAAAAGCTCTGGCCCGAGCTTTGATTTCTTGCGGGACGAGGAATGCGAGTTCTCATCTGAAGATAACAATGCATATCTTTGAAAGCAGGCCATTCTTAGCGTCTTGAAAGCTTCTCCCTTTTGCCGGCTATTCTTCATTTCTCCTCTGACCTCTTCCAGGACTCGATTTTCCACTCTACTGCTTTGTAGACCCGGGATTTTGATAGATTATCTTGGCATCATCGAAAATCTTACTCGCCGATAAGATGTTCTCATCTGTCTGTCCCATGAGGCGAAGGTCTACGATCTGGCGCCCCAAAGTTTAAGCTCCTTATTCATAACTTCATAGTAGAGGATAGTTTATGTTGCAACTTGTCTACCTTTCCATGTAGCTTAAAAGCTTCGTCGATGAAGTTTAGCCGGCAACAAGCATGTCATCCACCATGGCTTCGATAGCTCTACCATAGACGAGAATACTTGTGCATATCTTTAATTTCTTGCACTTCATCTTGGCTTAGAATTACGGGAGGGTAGAGCGATCGAGGAGTGGGGTCTAAAACTTTGTCCTTAGACAAGAGTGACTTGATGAAACTCGTGAGAACTTGGGCTTGTTCTTCCAGTGTTTGATAAATCTGCTTGCCCTTTCTCTACCCTTCCAATGACTCTGGTGACTGTTTCCTGGAGGTTATGAATCTCACCTTCAGGAGTAGACTCTCCCATAGGGATCCTTGAAAGTTCCAAGTCGGATGTCAGCAACTCTGATTCCGATTTGTCTACTGTGGGCTTAGCAATCTCCAGGAATTGCTGACCTCGAGCATCCGACACAATCCTGGAAGTAGTTCTGGCTTTCTTGGCACGAGAAGGAGTGGTGCCCAACAAGGCTGCTACAGCATCAAAATTTGGTCCCAAGCTTTGAGAGGAGGATTTTCTCTTCCTTTTATCAACCAGAGGTTGCACCCAAGCAAAAGGAAGAAGAATCTGCAGGAGAAGCAAGGGGACCAAGAGACAGGGAGCTCATGACACTCAAGGTCTGTGCAGCTGTTGACTCAAGCTGAGATGTAGGCAGAACACTGGAGGTAATGGCGGCAGAAGAATCAGTAGTACCTGGAAGTTCGGTGCTCTGGACTTCTTTATCTTTATCTGCTGGATTTTCAGGAACACTTGCAGGAATTGGCACCTCACTGTCTTCACTTTCACTGAGAACGATGATGTTCTCTGGACCCATAGGCAACTCTGCCTGTTTTCTTGGAGGGTCATCCTCTGCAGGCTCCTTCTTTACCTCTTTGAGTTTCTTCTTGTATACCTGGGTAGATGGAGAAGGAGTAGATCCTACAAGTCCCTGAGCTATTGAGGCAGGAGGGGTTTTCACTTTGGTGTCCCGGACTGCAACCCGATGCTTCCCTTATGGGTGTCGAATCATCTTTGGAGCTGGATTCTCCTGAGTGCCTCTTGAATTCTCGGATCTTCTTACTGAACCAGACCCTAGTTACGATCAAGGCCCAGGGCAATAATCTCGGCCGAGATCATCTCTTTCTTTTGTTCCAATCCGGTCCTCCGGAGAGGGGTGTGCTTAATCACATTTTCGTATTCATATGAATATAGCTCAAATTGTCATCACGGAGACCTTCGGGAACTTGAGTACAGGCCGAGTTCTTGGATCAATGCGGGGAGAACACTGCCACAATGCCTTCTTACGGCTTCAAAATCATCTGCACGATCGGCCCGGTAGTCTTACGTATACGCCTGTGATGATAGACTATCTTGATGTTCCTTTCATGAACTTCTTCAAGTCAAAACAGGTTCTTGGCTTGAAGAAATGAACAGTGATAGGGATCAGGGCTCTTTCTACGTTCTGAGCATCCAGGGCCGTTTTGCATGTGTAGTTTCCCAGAGAGATGGGAAAGTGTAAGCCAGAAATCTTCTTGTCTCTGCAGTTACGTGCAACTTGTCCAGGTTGCTGCATATCTCAATCAAGGCCATTTTGTCGTTGCGAGAACATGGGAAGCCGCGAGAGGAGTGTTCTCATGCATGCAAGAAGCTTTGATATAAGAGAATTTCCTGAACTGAATGAAATAGGCTCCATATTGTGATATCAGGTTCATAGCTTCGTCTGAAAACCTCCTGGCGGTGTCACCTTCGAGCAATCTGACCACGTACATGGTGAAGGCATCATTGACCCTTCTGAAATTCCGATTGCTGGTCTCTAGGGTGAACTGCGGGCAATAGGCGTACACTGGATCGTCTTTGTGTGCATCGATGTAGGAAAAGCCAAACCATTGCCGTGACGCTGCTAGGGTATACATCAGATACGAAGTCATGAAGAACTTCTTTGTTTGTTGCACATTGGATAATTGCTCGGCCAAATTCATGCTTATGATTTCTGCCCAATTGATGTTTTGCGTTCCCTCGCACACCATGCTGATGAGCGGGCACATCCAGAAATGAAACTCATTGGTTGAGGGCAAACCCATAACCCGAGCCAGCAGGATTATAAAATCTGACAATTCTTCATTGAAATCCGCCCGGAAGAGGGTTTTGGTCAGACGAGAAGCTCCTTTCCTAGGGTTCTTCAACCAAGACCTCGCCACTCGAGCTTTATATTTATCAACTTTGTCTTGGTCAAACATGGCACATGCTTGATCCCGAGAGACGACTATAGCATTGTCCATCTCCGGAATCCTCGAGCGATCTAATGGCGGCGATCCAGCAGCTTGTGATGAGCTCCCGTGTACATTTGTCAAGTCGCTCGAATCGGGGTCGAAGTGAGCTCCGCATGAAAGTACCGTATCAGGACACTGCACTGAGATAGGGAAACCTCCGGCGAAAGCCAAACCGCTATCATTAATCATCAGTGCCATCGGCGTAGGGTTTGCATCTGTCATTCTTGACCAAAAATCGCCGAAGTCGAGATGACGAGCTTCACTGTCTCCGATATTGCTAACGGCAGACTCAAGTGGAGAAATTTGCTCCTGTCCCTGAAACTTGATCTTCATATTGATAGATTCGGAGCTGCGACCCAGACTCTGGAAGGAATTTGCAAAGGGAACTAGGTTGCAAGGGTTTGAGCAAATGATAGCAAGAAAGCAATGTGAAAAATGCGAAGGTGGTATGCTTGGTTATATAGCCGTTTGAGGAGCGGAATGAATTTAATGCGCATTGAATACACCACCACCAATTTGAAAGAGCGTCATATTCGGAATGAGCGGGAAAAGCTAAGTGTGAATGACACTTGGTACGCTTGGAACAGGTGAGACGCGAATGCGCGAAACACGCGGCTCGGGCGAAATGGAGAGAGAATGCACAAAAGCTTTTGGAACAATTGGGACGAAAATGCGCGAGGTACGCGGTTCAGGCATTTCGGCCGAAATTGGAACAGCAGGCCCATTTGGACTTGGGGACTTTTGGAACAGAAAATTCCGAGTACGCGACTAGGAAGCTTCGGCCGAAAAAGAGGAAGCTTGCACTTTTGACTTTGGGATATTTGGGACGAAAATGCGCGAAGTACGCGGTTCAGGAGTTTCGGCCGAAAATGGGAAAGCTCGCACAAAAGTTTTGGGACACACAGGGACAAAAAAGTTCCGAAGCGGGCCCGAGAATGGGACGATTTAGGGGATTTCGGCCGATCGGGAACAACTTGCACTTTCGTACTTGGGACGGTGGGGCGAGAAAGTTCCGAAGCAGGACCAAATACTTACAAAATGACCCAAAACTTAGATTCTTTCGACTTCACGACCTGGGTATCTCAGAAAAAAGCACTTAAGACTCAAAATTTTCAAAATTTGTTCTTGTTAGAGAGGGGAATTTTGAGTAGACAACAGCTGGCTCCTTCTGGGGATGACTTGGCATAAATTCACTGAATGAAACAAGGCAAGAACTTAGACAAACTTGGTGTAGCAGACCAGTGCCTTATCCATTGGGCGAAAGGAGTCAAAAACAAACCAACACAGAGGGCAAAGCACACAACAGAAGGGAAACACACCAAAAGCAGAAAAAGCAAAAACACTGTACATAATATACAAAGGGACTCCCTAGTCACCTAGGACTTGAACAACTTCAAATACTGCCCACTATAAGGAAGTGGGAGGGGGGAACCATCCATGTAATCAAGATAGAAAGAGTTCTTACCAGCAAAGTGTCTTATCTTGAAAGGTCCAAGCCACAGAGAATCAAATTTTCCATGGCTACCACGAGGTTCGTGTCTTTTGTCCCACAACAGCACGGTATCACCAACCTGGAACTCTCTGCTCCTAGCTTTCTTATCAAACAGAATCTTCACCTTCTGCTGATGTGCAGCTATTCTGTCAGCAACCTCCAATCTATCCTCGTTCAGTTTGTGCAGGTACATGATCCTTTTGTCCAGAGCATCACTGAAACTAGTGTCTTCAATGGCCTTCATCAGGTGCAAGGCTGGTAGTTCCACTGTCACTGGCAATTGAGCCTCTACTCCATACACTATTTGAAAGGGGGACATTCCAATGGCTCTTTTAGGTGTGATCCTGTCTGCCCAAAGAGCATCGTAAAGTTTCTTATGCCAGTTTCTCTGAGATTCATTGACCAACTTTCTTATGATAGTCACGGATTCTTGTTGGTAGATTACTTTGTCCATTTCCACAGGGATAATAATCGAAGAATGAGCCGGAGAGATGCCATACCCGTGGCAAATCCATTATCTCAGTTGAGGAGAAGTTTGAGGCATTATCTGTTACAATCTTGTTAGGCACACCATACCTAACCAAGATGTTCTCTTTAATGAAGTTGCACACTACTTCGGAAGTGGTGCTCTTGGCTGGAATAGCTTCCACCCATTTGGTGAAGTAGTCAGTAGCAGTTAGCACATGAGTATGTCCAGCGCTGGAAACAGGGTTGAGTGCACCAATGAAGTCTAGACCCCACTGTTGGAAAGGTTCTTCAATCACAACTGGTTTGAGAGGCAAGGAAGCCAATTTAGGTCTTCCCACGAAAGTCTGACAGGCCTCACATTTATCCACCCACTTGGATGCATCTTTGAACAAAGAAGGCCAGTAATACCCTCCACGGAGTATCTTATGAGCTGTGACTGTTGATGAATAGTGCCCTCCGCATGCCTGATCATGAAAAGCTGAGAGCAATTTTCTCTGTTGTTCTTTGTCTACACACTTCAGGAACCTCCCATCCAAACCACGCTTGAACAAGGCATTTTCCCACAATACATATTGTGCTGATCTCAACTTAACAGTCCTCTTTTCTTTAGCAGTTAAATGAGAGGGGCATTCCCCGTAGGTGAGAAAATGAGCGATGTCAGCGTACCATTCATCAACTGAACTCAGGAACAGAACAGTAGGAAGGTCAGCTTTCTCCTCCAGTAACTCGTGTTGGGCTCCTTCAGCAATGAGCTCGCAAAGACCTTTTCCCCGAACCAGCTTGGTTGGCTTGATATCAAGGTCATACTCCTGGACTTTAGCCACCCAGTTTCCCCTCTTGGATCCAAATTCTTGTTGTGTAAGGATTGACTTAACCGTCGTATCTGGAACCAGCACCAAAGAGTGAGAGTTGAGGATATAGAAACGGAACTGCTTGACGGCTTTGACTACTGCAAAGGCATGCTTCTCCATCATGGTGTACTTTAGCTCATGGTTCTTCAGGATATAGCTCATGAAGGCAATTGGTAGCTCATGCTTATCAGGATCCTCCTGGGTTAAGACAGCAGCCAGAGTACTATCTGTAGCGTAGCAGTAGATAATGAAATCCTTGCTGAAATCAGGGCAGGCCAAAACTGGAGTTTTAGCAATAGCTTTCTTGATACCCTCAAAGGATTCCTTTCCTTCAGAAGACCAACCAAATGCTTGCTTTCCTTTCATCATCTGAGAAATATTCAAAGTTAATTCAGCAAAATCAGGGATGAATCTTCTTAGAAAATTGATCTTACCGAAAAAGGAATGCACGCCCTTTTTACTAGTAGGGAGAGGAATCTGTTGGATGGCTTGAACTCGTTCAGGATCAATCTTGATGCCATCCTTTGAGACAATGTGTCCTAATAGCTTTCCCTCTGTAACACAGAAGACAGATTTTTTAGGATTTAAGGAAATCCCATGCTCTCGGCATCTTTGCAGAACTGCTTCCAGGTGGTCGAAGTGATCCGCTCTTGTCTTTGAGAACACTGTCAGGTCATCAAGGTATATGACTATGCATTTTCCTTTCAAGCTTCCAAAAGCCAGATCCATAGCTCTCTGGAAGGTGGCACTGCATTAATCAGCCCAAAGGCATTCTCTTGTAGGCAAAGGTACCCCAAGGAGTTGTGAAGGTCATCTTATGTTGATCAAGCGATGTATCGACCTCTACGATTGTATCCGAGAAAAGCCATCAAGCATAGATAACATCTCGAGCACATTATTCACGCAAAACTGATCCATCATAGGCGGAGGGTAGTTATCTTTCGAGAGGCTGATTCGAGTTCTGAAATCAACACGAGATACGGATCTCCCCATTCTTCTTCCTAACAGGTACAATGTTTGCAATCCAAGTCGAATGGTGAATGGGAAAGATGATTTTAGCCTTTAGCAGTTTCTGAATCTCCTGAAATATGGTGTCAGCTATCTTTGGGTTGTACTGCCTCTGCTTTTGCTTGAAAGGCTTGATTCCTGGCTTGAGAGGGATAGAGTGCTGCATTTCCTTTGGCTTGAAGGCTTTCAGATCTTCATAAGAATAAGCAAGCACATCTTTATATTTCCTTAAAAGTTCAATTGCTCTTCTCCTTTCATCTGATGTGCAACACTTCCCGATATTTACCAGCTTCGGGTCATCAGAACTCCCAATATCAATTTTATCATACTCAGCTGATTGCTGAGGTCCAATGGAAGCTTTAGATCTCACGTACCTGTCATGCTTATCAAACAACTCCTCCAAACTCACCAAACCTTTGGGGATCTTGTTTCCTTTGAGCTTAATGCACCCTTCACGATCGAGTCTCTTCTCCTTGGGTGACGGCTTGGTCCGAGACACGCTCTCACGAGGCAGGTTGTCACTTCCTTCGAAATACAGTTGTTCAAAATTGCCCTTGAGCTCCAGGAAGGAAAGCAAATGCTGGTCGTCGTTGAAGACTTGCCAGTTGTTAGTATTGTCAGGGACACTAGGTCGGTGGACCATCTCAATAGTGAATTTATCCTGAGAGAATTCAGGATGAGGAATCAATAATGACCCTGAGACAGCCAGGGAATCAGCTCTGCTGTTCTTTTCTCTGGGAATTGCTTCAATGGAGAAGGCATCAAGGAATTCAATTGAATCCCAAACCTGATTCCGATAATGCTTCAGCCTCCCGTTCTTTACCTGAAACAGGCTTCTGACTTGCTTCACAATCAGCTCTGCATCACCACGAGCCAAAAGATTTTTTACACCTCGTTCTTTGGCCACTTGCAATCCAAGGATGAGAGCCTCATACTCTGCTGTATTGTTAGTGTTCTCGAACTGCAATTTGAATGAAAAGGGGTACAGGCAGCCCTCAGGTGATATTAACAGAACACCGGCTCCAGAACCAGCCGAAGAACAACTGCCATCAAATTCTAAGATCCAGACACCATTGGGATCTTTAGGTGATATTTTGCAGGGTCGGATTTCATCAGGGGACAAAATCATGTAATTACCATGGCCCCTGTCCTCATAGAGTATTTGTGCCTTGGGATCATCATTACTTCACAATGTACTCGGGCCGCTTCTCGAGTAGTAGCTTCTTCATTTGTCCATTGACAGGTATGAGAGCGTGTGACCAGTCCATTTGAATCTCTCCACCCACATCTTTACAGAAGTTTCTGCTTAGCAACATTCCATAGGAAGGAGGAATGTCTGCTACTAGTATGGTAGCCAAGACCTTCTTTTCAGGTAAAGCAGCAAAAGCCACTTGTGCATCTTTAATCCTTCCCACCAAAGGTACTTCCTTACTTTCCATGGAGTAGCAAGATCCATAAGTACGAGTAAGGGTCAAGCCTAAAGCATGAGCTACTTTGGCGGGCATCACATTATCAGAGGCCCCGGAATCTATGACACAGTTACTAAGCCTATGGCCCGCTATAAGGAGGGTAACATAAAAAGGCTTGATTTTGTCTCCAGGCGAGGTGACAGCAGCTACCAGACTAGGCTGTGGTATAGAAGGAGGTGTGGGCAAAAGGCCTTTGGAGGTGGTCTTGGAATGGGAATTCACAAATTGGATCATCTTGGCAAAAGCTTTTGGATGGGTTTGGTAGTATTCAGCTTCTGAAATTTGAACCTTAGTCCTTTTAAGATGATCAACAATATCAAAGGATCCAGAGGTGGATGGGCCATCATCATTTGGAATTCTAGATTTATCAACTTTAGGAGAAAAGGAAGAAGAAGAAACTTTGGGAGCGTGTCGTAAGATACTTACCTTTGGTGCGAGATGAGGTCGGGATAGGGGATCCTCTTACGCAATTACGGGAATGGTTCTTTGGCCGTTCCTTAGATTTCTTCGTGGGTGTGTTATTTTCTCCTTACGCCTCGTGCATTCTCGAGTCATGACAAAAAAGATTCACTGTTCATAATCTGCTACCACTTCATCATAGTTATCTCCATCATCGATGCCTTGGTGGTAAAGAAATTAACCCAGATCCTTCGAGTTCTTCCGCCTCATCGTCAAATTCTTCCGGGAACTCCTCACGAGCTTCTTCGTCCACGTCATCATCGGCTCTTCAACTTCACGGAGTTGCGTTCACAGGGACTTTGACAGGAGGCCCTTCAAGTGCCAGTCTGGTGTGGGGGGCTGGTAGACGGTTTCTGGGTTGAAAATTTCTTCTCGGAACATCTGCATATGGTGCATGCTGGGCTAATTGTTTCTTTATAGCCACTAGATCATTTGCAAGTTTCTGGACTAATGGATCAGAATTGGGTCCAGAGGTGGAAGAGGAAGAAGCAGCGATTTCGATTTGAGAGGATCTCTTTTCAACTTCCCTGACATGATCAGGTCGTCCTCGATACTAACAGCCAATTCTTGATCCAGAACTAGCGTTCCAAGATTAGCCCTTCTTAGAGCATAACTGACTTTAGGCGTTTGGGCATTCAAAAAGAAACATTTTTGAATTTGATCAACCGCCGAGTATTTGCAGGAATCTTGTTGATCAATCTGTTGAACCGAGCCACAAATTCTCTCATGGGTTCTGATGGATCTTTCTTTATCTGAGAAATCTGGCAAGCAGGGCATGCACATCTTCTGCCGGCTTAAAACGGTTTTGAACCGAGTTCTCATGGTAGTCCAGTCGGTGATGGCACCAGACGGAAGGTGATAGAACCGATCGGCATTATCTGTAATGTCTCAACGAACAGTCTTACTGAGACGTCTTCATGTTCAACCCCCAAGACCCCACATGCGACTATGAATGCTGCAATATGTTCATCAGGGTGAATTTTGCCATCTCCTTTAAACTTTGGGAAGTTCTTTCGGTTACCTCGAGGTAACTCATGCAAAGGGTGCGCAAGAGCCAGAGGTCCGACACGTTGTCCCCATGGTAATTGTGCCATTCTTCTTGGGAATACGGTCCGAAGGGGAACTTTAACACCAGCAAGTATCAGAGCTCGCAGATTAGGGCTAGCTGGCTGTGTAGGACTTCTATCTCGAGCAGGCGGAGTGCTCGTTCTGATCGAAAAATTATAGATCTAATGCGATTTTCCCCAGTAGTCGCCAAACAAAATAGGACTTTTTAGAAGAACAACGGTCAGGGGACAAGAAGTCCCTCCTCTTTAATGGGAGAGGTTCCCTTATTGAGACACAAACTTATTTACAAATATACGAATGTCATTTTACGGTTGAACTTGGATACCACGAAAATGTTTTCCACAAAGATCATCGATTCTGAGCGGTGAGAAAAGAGTGCGAAGATAAGCGGAATAGCAAGCGTTTGGAATTGTAGATATGAGAATAATTCTTTACGAGTGCGAAGTTGCGGGAATTTGGAACAAGATTATTTGTATTAAGCTGAATAAGATCAAAGACACAAAGTTCTTGAACGACCTTCTTGATTCATTAATCAAAGACACAAAGTTCTTTCTTGGTCGTGCAAGATCACTTATTTGCAAAAGCAATCAGCAAGACTAACGAATTAGGTACAAAATAATCTTCACAATACTAAAGGAAAACACGAGATACGAGAGATTCGGATAGAGAATGAAAAGAAAAGCCCTTTTGTATTGATACGTTCAAGATCTATTTACAATTTCGAGAGTATGCCAAGTTCTTCCTCCTCCTCAAAATGGCGTGGAAAGGCCATTATATAGCTTACAAGTCGGTTACGATTTGTAACCGTTTCTTTTAAATAAAGAATAGTTAAGTATTGCCGGTTGCAATACCTTAACTAATTACAACGAATACGAAAAGAAAGGAAAGAAGAGGAAAGAAGAGAGAAGGAGGAGACGGTGGCGGCTCTTCTTGGGAGGGACCCACTGTCTTCAGAATCCGCTGCCTGAACTTCTTCAATGACTCAGCTATATCTCTGCCACGAGGGACTGATGTGTTAGTTGCAGACTGAGTCCAAAATCCCAGGCATTTCTCCATCTCTTTATCGAACTCGGCGTGAGTATGATAGTCTTTGTTTGCTTCTTGATATGGGTGGAGAGAACAAATTTCCTTTATCTTGTCTTTAGAGATGGAGTCTTCCTTGAAAAGATTATCTTTGACAAAAGCTCGGCCCGAGCTTTGATTTCTTGCAAGGACGAGGGAATGCCAGAGTTCTCATCCTGAAGATAACAATGCATATCTTTGAAAGCAGCAGCTGCTAGCGTCTTGAAAGCTTCTCCTTTTTGCCAGCTATTCTTCATTTCTCCTACAGCCTCTTCCAGGACTCTGATTTTCCACTCTACACTGTAGACCCAGGATTTTGATAGATTATCTTCGGCATCATCGAAAATCTTACTCGATAAGATGTTCTCATCTGTCTGTCCCATGAGGCGAAGGTCTACGATCTGTTGCCCCAAAGTTTAAGCTCCTTATTCATAACTTCATGGTAGAGGATAGTTTATGTTGCAACTTGTCTACCTTTCCATGTAGCTTAAAAGCTTCGTCGATGAAGTTTAGCCCGCACAAGCATGTCATCCACCATGGCCGATAGCTCTACCATAGACGAATACTTGTGCATATCTTTAATTTCTTGCACTTCATCTTGGCTTAGAATTACGGGGAGGGTAGAGCGATCAAGGGAGTGGGGTCTAAAACTTTGTCCTTAGACAAGAGTGACTTGATGAAACTCGTGAGAACTTGGGCTTGTTCTTCCAGCTGTTGATTAATCTGCTGCCCTTTCTCTACCCTTCCAATGACTCTGGTGACTGTTTCCTGGAGGTTATGAATCTCACCTTCAGGAGTAGACTCTCCCATAGGGATCCTTGAAAGTTCCAAGTCGGATGTCAGCAACTCTGATTCCGATTTGTCTACTGTGGGCTTAGCAATCTCCAAGAATTGCTGACCTCGAGCATCCGACACAATCCTGGAAGTAGTTCTGGCTTTCTTGGCACGAGAAGGAGTGGTGCCCAACAAGGCTGCTACAGCATCAAAATTTGGTCCCAAGCTTTGAGAGGAGGATTTTCTCTTCCTTTTATCAACCAGAGGTTGCACCCAAGCAAAAGAGGAAGAAGAATCTGCAGGAGAAGCAAGGGGACCAAGAGACAGGGAGCTCATGACACTCAAGGTCTGTGCAGCTGTTGACTCAAGCTGAGATGTAGGCAGAACACTGGAGGTAATGGCGGCAGAAGAATCAGTAGTACCTGGAAGTTCGGTGCTCTGGACTTCTTTATCTTTATCTGCTGGATTTTCAGGAACACTTGCAGGAATTGGCACCTCACTGTCTTCACTTTCACTGAGAACGATGATGTTCTCTGGACCCATAGGCAACTCTGCCTGTTTTCTTGGAGGGTCATCCTCTGCAGGCTCCTTCTTTACCTCTTTGAGTTTCTTCTTGTATACTTGGGTAGATGGAGAAGGAGTAGATCCTACAAGTCCCTGAGCTATTGAGGCAGGAGGGGTTTTCACCGTGTCCCGGACTGCAGGGCCCGATGCTTCCCTTATGGGTGTCGAATCATCTTTGGAGCTGGATTCTCCTGAGTGCCTCTTGAATTCTCGGATCTTCTTACTGAACCAGACCCTAGTTCTGATCAAGACTGGGGCAATAATCTCAGCCAGATCATCTCTTTCTTTTCTGTTCCAATCCAGGTCCTCCAGAGGGGTGTGCTTAATCACATTTTCGTATTCATACGAATATAGCTCAAAATTGTCATCACGAGACCTTCGGGAACTTGAGTACAGGCCGAGTTCTTGGATCAATGCGGGGAGAACCTGCCACAATGCCTTCTTACGGCTTCAAAATCATCTGCGCACGATCGGCCCGGTAGTCTTACGTATCTCGCCTGTGATGATAGACTATCTTGATGTTCCTTTGATGAACTTCTTCAAGTCAAAACAGGTTCTTGGCTTGAAGAAATGAGCGATGATAGGGATCGGGGCTCTTTCTACGTTACGAGCATCGGGGCCGTTTTGCATGTGTAGTTTCCCGGAGAGATGGGAAAGTGTAAGCCGAAATCTTCTTGTCTCTGCAGTTACGTGCGACTTGTCCGATTGCTGCATATCTCAATCAAGGCCATTTTGTCGTTGCGAGAACATGGGAAGCCGCGAGAGGAGTGTTCTCATGCAGTGAAGCTTTGATATAAGAGAATTTCCTGAACTGAATGAAATAGGCTCCATATTGTGATATCAGGTTCATAGCTTCGTCTGAAAACCTCCTGGCAGTGTCACCTTCGAGCAATCTGACCATGTACATGGTGAAGGCATCATTGACCCTTCTGAAATTCCGATTGCTGGTCTCTAGGGTGAACTGCGGGCAATAGGCGTACACTGGATCGTCTTTGTGTGCATCGATGTAGGAAAAGCCAAACCATTGCCGTGATGCCTTTGCTAGGGTATACATCGAATCTGAAAGTCATGAAGAACTTCTTTGTTTGTTGCACATTGGATAATTGCTCGGCCAAATTCATGCTTATGATTTCGCCCATTGATGTTTTGCGTTCCCTCGCACACCATCTTGATGGCGGGCACATCCGAGAAATGAAACTCATTGGTTGAGGGCAAAACCCATAACCCGCCAGCGGGATTATAAAATCGACAATTCTTCATTGAAATCCACCGGAAGAGGGTTTTGGTCGAGAGAAGCTCCTTTCCTAGGGTTCTTCAACCAAGACCTCGCCACTCGAGCTTTATATTTATCAACTTTGTCTTGGTCAAACATGGCCTGTGCTTGATCCCGAGAGACGACTATAGCATTGTCCATCTCCGGAATCCTCAGAGCAGCTCTAATGGCAGCAGCGTCCAGCTTGGCAATGAGCTCCCCGTGTACATTTGTCAAGTCGCTCGAATCGGGGTCGAAGTGAGCTCCGCATGAAAGTACCGTATCAGCACACTGCACTGAGATAGGGAAACCTCCGGCGAAAGCCAAACCGCTATCATTAATCATCTGTGCCATCGGCGTAGGGTTTGCATCTGTCATTCTTGACCAAAAATCGCCGAAGTCGAGATGACGAGCTTCACTGTCTCCGATATTGCTAACGGCGAGACTCAAGTGGAGAAATTTGCTCCTGTCCACGAAACTTGATCTTCATATTGATAGATTCGGAGCTGCGACCCAGGACTGGAAGGAATTTGCAAAGGGAACTAGGTTGCGAGGTTTGAGCAAATGATAGCAAGAAAGCAATGTGAAAAATGCGAAGGTGGTATGCTTGGTTATATAGCCGTTTGAGGAGCGGAATGAATTTAATGCGCATTGAATACACCACCACCAATTTGAAAGAGCGTCATATTCGGAATGAGCGGGAAAAGCTAAGTGTGAATGACACTTGAGTACGCTTGGAGCAGGTGAGGCGCGAATGCGAAACACGCTTGCTCGGGCGAAATGGAGAGAGAATGCACAAAAGCTTTTGGAACAATTGGGACGAAAATGCGCGAGTACGCGCGGTTCAGGCATTTCGGCCGAAATTGGAGCAGTGGGCCCATTTGGACTTGGGACTTTTGGAACAGAAAATTCCGGAGTACGCGACTAGGAAGCTTCGGCCGAAAAAGAGGAAGCTTGCACTTTTGACTTTGGGATATTTGGGACGAAAATGCGCGAAGTACGCGGTTCGGGAGTTTCGGCCGAAAATGGGAAAGCTCGCACAAAAGTTTTGGGACACTTGGGACAAAAAGTTCCGACGGGCCCGAGAATGGGACAGTTTCGGGGATTTCGGCCGATCGGGGAACAACTTGCACTTTCGTACTTGGGACAGGTGGGACAGAAAGTTCCGACAGACCCGAAATACTTACAAAATGACCCAAAACTTAGATTCTTTCGACTTCACGACCTGGGTATCTCAGAAAAAAGCACTTAGACTCAAAATTTTCAAAATTTGTTCTTGTTAGAGAGGGGAATTTTGAGTAGACAACAAGTGGCTCATTACAGGGATGACTTGGCATAAATTCATAGAATGAAACAAGGCAAGAACTTAGACAAACTTGGTGTAGCGACCGATTGCCTTATCCATTGGGCGAAAGGAGTCAAAAACAAACCAACACGAGAGGGCAAACACACAAAGGGAAACACACAAAGCGAAAAAAAGCAAAACACTTTGTACATAATATCAAAGGGACTCCTAGTCACCTAGGACTTGAACAACTTCAAATCGCCCACTATAAGGAAGTGGGAGGGGGGAACCATCCATGTAATCAAGATAGAAAGAGTTCTTACCAGCAAAGTGTCTTATCTTGAAAGGTCCAAGCCACAGAGAATCAAATTTTCCATGGCTACCACGAGGTTCGTGTCTTTTGTCCCACAACAGCACGGTATCACCAACCTGGAACTCTCTGCTCCTAGCTTTCTTATCAAACAGAATCTTCACCTTCTGCTGCGATGTGCAGCTATTCTGTCAGCAACCTCCAATCTATCCTCGTTCAGTTTGTGCGGTACATGATCCTTTTGTCGAGCATCACTTTGAAACTAGTGTCTTGATGGCCTTCATCGGGTGCAAGGTGGTAGTTCCACATCACTTTGGCAATTGAGCCTCTACTCCATACACTATTTGAAAGGGGGACATTCCAATGGCTCTTTTAGGTGTGATCCTGTCTGCCCAAAGAGCATCGTAAAGTTTCTTATGCCAGTTTCTCTGAGATTCATTGACCAACTTTCTTATGATAGTCACCAGATTCTTGTTGGTAGATTCTGCTTGTCCATTTCCCTGGGGATAATAATCTGAAGAATGAGCCAGAGAGATGCCATACCCGTGGCAATCCATTATCTCGGTTGAGGAGAAGTTTGAGGCATTATACATTCTGAATCTTGTTAGGCACACCATACCTAACCAAGATGTTCTCTTTAATGAAGTTGCACACTACTTCAGAAGTGGTGCTCTTGACTGGAATAGCTTCCACCCATTTGGTGAAGTAGTCAGTAGCAGTTAGCACATGAGTATGTCCAGCGCTGGAAACAGGGTTGAGTGCACCAATGAAGTCTAGACCCCACTGTTGGAAAGGTTCTTCAATCACAACTGGTTTGAGAGGCAAGGAAGCCAATTTAGGTCTTCCCACGAAAGTCTGACAGGCCTCACATTTATCCACCCACTTGGATGCATCTTTGAACAAAGAAGGCCAGTAATACCCTCCACGGAGTATCTTATGAGTGTGACTGTTGATGAATAGTGCCCTCCATGCCTGATCATGAAAAGCTGAGAGCAATTTTCTCTGTTGTTCTTTGTCTACACACTTCAGGAACCTCCCATCCAAACCACGCTTGAACAAGGCATTTTCCCACAATACATATTGTGCTGATCTCAACTTAACAGTCCTCTTTTCTTTAGCAGTTAAATGAGAGGGGCATTCCCCGTAGGTGAGAAAATGAGCGATGTCAGCGTACCATTCATCAAGCCCGAACTCGAGAGAGAGAGCATAGGAAGGTCGACTTTCTCCTCCAGTAACTCGTGTTGGGCTCCTTCAGCAATGAGCTCGCAAAGACCTTTTCCCCGAACCAGCTTGGTTGGCTTGATATCAAGGTCATACTCCTGGACTTTAGCCACCCAGTTTCCCCTCTTGGATCCAAATTCTTGTTGTGTGAGAATTGACTTTGATGTCGTCTGCAGGAACCCGGCCAAAGAGTGAGAGTTGAGGATATAGAAAGCAGGCTGCTTGTGGCTTTGACTACTGCAAAGGCATGCTTCTCCATCATGGTGTACTTTAGCTCATGGTTCTTCAGGATATAGCTCATGAAGGCAATTGGTAGCTCATGCTTATCAGGATCCTCACAGGTTAAGGCAGCGGCAGTACTATATCGCATAGCGTAGCGATAGATAATGAAATCCTTGCTTTGAAATCGGGCGAGGCCAAAGCGGAGTTTTAGCAATAGCTTTCTTGATACCCTCGAAGGATTCCTTTCCTTCAGAAGACCAACCAAATGCTTGCTTTCCTTTCATCATCTGAGAAATATTCAAAGTTAATTCAGCAAAATCAGGGATGAATCTTCTTAGAAAATTGATCTTACCGAAAAAGGAATGCACGCCCTTTTTACTAGTAGGGAGAGGAATCATTGGATGGCTTGAACTCGTTCAGGATCAATCTTGATGCCATCCTTTGAGACAATGTGTCCTAATAGCTTTCCCTCGTAACACACGAAGATAGATTTTTAGGATTTAAGGAAATCCCATGCTCTCGGCATCTTTGCGAAGCTAACTTCC
This sequence comes from Taxus wallichiana var. yunnanensis, assembly GCA_018340775.1. NCBI lineage: Eukaryota > Viridiplantae > Streptophyta > Pinopsida > Cupressales > Taxaceae > Taxus > Taxus wallichiana. The sequence continues at coordinate 876,898,996 of CM031238.1, forward strand.
AGTGGTCGAAGTGATCCGCTCTTGTCTTTGAGAACAACTTTGTCGGTCATCAAGGTATATGACTATGCATTTTCCTTCAAGCTTCCAAAAGCCGATCCATAGCTCTCTGGAAAGGTGGCACCGGCATTAATCAGCCCAAAGGCATTCTCTTGTAGGCAAAGGTACCCCGAGGAGTTGTGAAGGCTGTCTTATGTTGATCGTGATGTCGACCTCTACGATTGTATCCAGAAAAGCCATCAAGCATAGATAACATCTCAGAGCCTGTTACCGCTTGCAAAACCTGATCCATCATAGGCAGAGGGTAGTTATCTTTCAGAGAGGCCTGATTCAGGTTCCTGAAATCAACACAGATACGGATCTCCCCATTCTTCTTCCTAACAGGTACAATGTTTGCAATCCAAGTCGAATGGTGAATGGGAAAGATGATTTTAGCCTTTAGCAGTTTCTGAATCTCCTGAAATATGGTGTCAGCTATCTTTGGGTTGTACTGCCTCTGCTTTTGCTTGAAAGGCTTGATTCCTGGCTTGAGAGGGATAGAGTGCTGCATTTCCTTTGGCTTGAAGGCTTTCAGATCTTCATAAGAATAAGCAAGCACATCTTTATATTTCCTTAAAAGTTCAATTGCTCTTCTCCTTTCATCTGATGTGCAACACTTCCCGATATTTACCAGCTTCGGGTCATCAGAACTCCCAATATCAATTTTATCATACTCAGCTGATTGCCGAGGTCCAATGGAAGCTTTAGATCTCACGTACCTGTCATGCTTATCAAACAACTCCTCCAAACTCACCAAACCTTTGGGGATCTTGTTTCCTTTGAGCTTAATGCACCCTTCCTGATCAGTCTCTTCTCCTTGGGTGACGGCTTGGTCCGAAGACACGCTCTCACGAGGCAGGTTGTCACTTCCTTCGAAATACAGTTGTTCAAAATTGCCCTTGAGCTCCAGGAAGGAAAGCAAATGCTGGTCGTCGTTGAAGACTTGCCAGTTGTTAGTATTGTCAGGGACACTAGGTCGGTGGACCATCTCAATAGTGAATTTATCCTGAGAGAATTCAGGATGAGGAATCAATAATGACCCTGAGACAGCCAGGGAATCAGCTCTGCTGTTCTTTTCTCTGGGAATTGCTTCAATGGAGAAGGCATCAAGGAATTCAATTGAATCCCAAACCTGATTCCGATAATGCTTGACCTCCGTTCTTTACAAAGCAGGCTTGACTTGCTTCACAATCAGCTCTGCATCACCACGAGCCAAAAGATTTTTACACCTCGTTCTTTGGCCACTTGCAATCCAGGATGAGAGCCTCATACTCTGCTTTGTATTGTTAGTGTTCTCGAACTGCAATTTGAATGAAAAGTGCACGAGCAGCCCTCGGGTGATATTAACGAACACCGGCTCAGAACCAGCCGAAGAACAAGCGCCATCAAATTCTAAGATCCAGACACCCATTGGGATCTTTAGGTGATATTTTGCGGGTCGGATTTCATCGGGGACAAAATCATGTAATTACCATGGCCCCTGTCCTCATAGAGTATTTGTGCCTTGGGATCATCATCTCTTACGCACAATGTACTCGGGAGGCGCTTCTCGTAGTAGCTTCTTCATTTGTCCATTGTGGTATGAGAGCGTGTGACCAGATCCATTTGAATCTCTCCACCCACATCTTTACTGAAGTTTACCTTAGCAGACATTCCATAGGAAGGAGGAATGTCTGCTACTAGTATAGTAGCCAAGACCTTCTTTTTTCGAGTAAAGCGGCAAAAGCCACTTGTGCATCTTTAATCCTTCCCACCAAAGGTACTTCCTTACTTTCCATGGAGTAGCAAGATCCATAAGTACGAGTAAGGGTCAAGCCTAAAGCATGAGCTACTTTGGCGGGCATCACATTATCGAGGCCCGAATCTATGACACGATTCTAAGCCTATGGCCCGCTATAAGGAGGGTAACATAAAAAGGCTTGATTTTGTCTCCAGGCGAGGTGACAGCAGCTACCAGACTAGGCTGTGGTATAGAAGGAGGTGTGGGCAAAAGGCCTTTGGAGGTGGTCTTGGAATGGGAATTCACAAATTGGATCATCTTGGCAAAAGCTTTTGGATGGGTTTGGTAGTATTCAGCTTCTGAAATTTGAACCTTAGTCCTTTTAAGATGATCAACAATATCAAAGGATCCAGAGGTGGATGGGCCATCATCATTTGGAATTCTAGATTTATCAACTTTAGGAGAAAAGGAAGAAGAAGAAACTTTGGGAGCAGTGTCGACAGTACTTACCTTTGGTGCAGATGAGGTCGGGATAGGGGATCCTCTTCTGGCAATTACAGGAATGGTTGCTGGCTGTTCCTTAGATTTCTTCGTGGGCTGTGTTATTTTCTCCTTCTGCCTCGTCTGTTCTCGAGTCATGACAGCAAAAGATTCACTGTTCATATCTGCTACCACTTCATCATAGTTATCTCCATCATCAGTGCCTTCGGTGGTAAAGAAATTAACTCGAGATCCTTGAGTTCTTCCGCCTCATCGTCAAATTCTTCAGGAACTCCTCACGAGCTTCTTCGTCCCACGTCATCATCGGCTCTTCAACTTCACGAGTTGCGTTCACGGGGACTTTGGCGGGAGGCCCTTGAAGTGCCCGATCTTGGTGTGGGGCTGGCAAGACAGTTTACGGTTGAAAATTTCTTCTCGGAACATCTGCATATATGGTGCATCTTTGGGCTAATTGTTTCTTTATAGCCACTAGATCATTTGCAAGTTTACGGACTAATGGATCGAATTGGGTCCAGAGGTGGAAGAGGAAGAAGCAGCAGATTTCGATTTGAGAGGATCTCTTTTCAACTTCCCTGACATGATCAGGTCGTCCTCGATACTAACAGCCAGTTCTTGATCCAGAACTAGCGTTCCAAGATTAGCCCTTCTTAGAGCATAACTGACTTTAGGCGTTTGGGCATTCAAAAAGAAACATTTTTGAATTTGATCAACCGGCCGAGTATTTGCAGGAATCTTGTTGATCAATCTGTTGAACCGAGCCACAAATTCTCTCATGGGTTCTGATGGATCTTTCTTTATCTGAGAAATCTGGGCAAGCAGGGCATGCACATCTTCTTGCGGCTTAAAACGGTTTTCGAACTGAGTTCTCATGGTAGTCCAGTCGGTGATGGCACCAGCCGGAAGGTGATAGAACCAGTCAGCAGCATTATCCTGTAATGTCTCAACGAACAGTCTTACTGAGACGTCTTCATGTTCAACCCCCAAGACCCCACATGCGACTATGAATGCTGCAATATGTTCATCAGGGTGAATTTTGCCATCTCCTTTAAACTTTGGGAAGTTCTTTCGGTTACCTCGAGGTAACTCATGCAAAGGGTGCGCAAGAGCCAGAGGTCCGACACGTTGTCCCCATGGTAATTGTGCCATTCTTCTTGGGAATACGGTCCGAAGGGGAACTTTAACACCAGCAAGTATCAGAGCTCGCAGATTAGGGCTAGCTGGCTGTGTAGGACTTCTATCTCGAACAGGCGGAGTGCTCGTTGAACGAGTTCTTCTATTTGAAGGGAAAGGAAAACCCTGTTGTTCCAAAAGCTGAAACTGAGAATCTTCGATACCAAGGGCCCTTCTCCCTCGAGTGAAACGCGGAGTCGCCAGATCAAAGGATGATCGAAAAAATTATAGTACTGGAATGCGATTTTCCCCAGCGGAGTCGCCAAAAACTGTTGGTTTTCAAATAGGACTTTTTAGAAGAACAACAGTCAGGGGACAAGAAGTCCCTCCTCTTTAATGGGAGAGGTTCCCTTATTGAGACACAAACTTATTTACAAATATACAGAATGTCATTTTACGGTTGAACTTGGATACCACGAAAATGTTTTCCACAAAGATCATCAGTTACGAACGGGCTGAGGAAAGAGGGTACGAAGATAAGCAGAATAGCAAACGTTTGGAATTGTAGATAACAGAATAATTCTTTACGAGTGCGAAGTTGCAGGGAATTTGGAACAAGATTATTTGTATTAGCTGAATAAGATCAAAGACACAAAGTTCTTCAAACGACCTTCTTCAGATTCATTAATCAAAGACACAAAGTTCTTTCTTGGTCGTGCAAGATCACTGTATTTGCAAAAGCAATCAGCAAGACTAACGAATTAGGTACAAAATAATCTTCACAATACTAAAAGGAAAACACGAGATACGAGAGATTCGGATAGAGAATGAAAAGAAAAGCCCTTTTGTATTGATACGTTCAAGATCTATTTACAATTTCGAGAGTATGCCAAGTTCTTCCTCCTCTCAAAATGGCGTGGAAAGGCCATTATATAGCTTACAAGTCGGTTACGATTTGTAACCGTTTCTTTTAAATAAAGAATAGTTAAGTATTGCCGGTTGCAATACCTTAACTAATTACAACGAATACGAAAAGAAAGGAAAGAAGAAAAAGAGAGAGAGAGAGGAGCAATTGGGCATGGCGGCTCTTTGGGAGGGACCCACTGTCTTGAGAATCCGCTGCTGAACTTCTTGATGACTCGGCTATATCTACGCCACGAGGGACTGATGTGTTAGTTGCGGTGAGTCCAAAATCCCGAGCATTTCTCCATCTCTTTATCGAACTCGGCGTGAGTATGATAGTCTTTGTTTGCTTCTTGATAGCGGTGGAGAGAACAAATTTCCTTTATCTTGTCTTTAGAGATGGAGTCTTCCTTGAAAAGATTATCTTTGACAAAAGCTCTGAACTGAGCTTTGATTTCTTGCAAGGACGAGGGAATGCCAGAGTTCTCATCCTGAAGATAACAATGCATATCTTTGAAAGCAGCAGCTGCTAGCGTCTTGAAAGCTTCTCCTTTTGCCAGCTATTCTTCATTTCTCCTACAGCCTCTTCCAGGACTCTGATTTTCCACTCTACACTGTAGACCCAGGATTTTGATAGATTATCTTCGGCATCATCGAAAATCTTACTCGCCAGTAAGATGTTCTCATCTGTCTGTCCCATGAGGCGAAGGTCTACGATCTGGCGCCCCCAAAGTTTAAGCTCCTTATTCATAACTTCAATGGTAGAGGATAGTTTATGTTGCAACTTGTCTACCTTTCCATGTAGCTTAAAAGCTTCGTCGATGAAGTTTAGCCCGGCAACAAGCATGTCATCCACCATGGCTTCGATAGCTCTACCATAGACAGAATACTTGTGCATATCTTTAATTTCTTGCACTTCATCTTGGCTTAGAATTACAGGAGGGGGTAGAGCAGTCAAGGAGTGGGGTCTAAAACTTTGTCCTTAGACAAGAGTGACTTGATGAAACTCGTGAGAACTTGGGCTTGTTCTTCCAGGTTTTGATAAATCTGCTTTGCCCTTTCTCTACCCTTCCATGACTCACGGTGTTGTTTCTGGAGGTTATGAATCTCACCTTCGAGTAGACTCTCCCATAGGGATCCTTGAAAGTTCAAGTCGGATGTCGGCAACTCGATTCCGATTTGTCTCTTGTGGGCTTAGCATCTCCGAGGAATTGCTGACCTCGAGCATCAGACACAATCACGGAAGTAGTTCTGGCTTTCTTGGCACGAGAAGGAGTGGTGCCCAACAAGGCTGCTACAGCATCAAAATTTGGTCCCAAGCTTTGAGAGGAGGATTTTCTCTTCCTTTTATCAACCAGAGGTTGCACCCAAGCAAAAGAGGAAGAAGAATCTGCAGGAGAAGCAAGGGGACCAAGAGACAGGGAGCTCATGACACTCAGTGTCATGCATTTGTTGACTCAAGCTGAGATGTAGGCAGAACACTGGAGGTAATGGCGGCAGAAGAATCAGTAGTACCTGGAAGTTCGGTGCTCTGGACTTCTTTATCTTTATCTGCTGGATTTTCAGGAACACTTGCAGGAATTGGCACCTCACTGTCTTCACTTTCACTGAGAACGATGATGTTCTCGGACCCATAAACAACTCTGCTGTTTTCTTGGAGGGTCATCCTCTGCAGGCTCCTTCTTTACCTCTTTGAGTTTCTTCTTGTATACAGGTAGATGGAGAAGGAGTAGATCCTACAAGTCCACAGAGCTATTGAGGCGGGAGGGGTTTTCACCGGTGTCCCGGACTGCAGGCCCGATGCTTCCCTTATGGGTGTCGAATCATCTTTGGAGCTGGATTCTCCCAGTGCCTCTTGAATTCTCGGATCTTCTTCTTGAACCGGACCCTAGTTCGATCAAGGCCCAGGGCAATAATCTCGGCCAGATCATCTCTTTCTTTCTGTTCCAATCCGAGGTCCTCCGAGAGGGTGTGCTTAATCACATTTTCATATTCATATGAATATAGCTCGAGAATTGTCATCACGGAGACCTTCGGGAACTTGAGTACGGGCCCGAGTTCTTGGATCAATGCGGGGAGAACACCGCCACATGCCTTCTTACGGCTTCAAAATCATCTCGCACGGTCGGCCCGGTAGTCTTACGTATACGCCTGTGATGATAGACTATCTTGATGTTCCTTTCAATGAACTTCTTCAAGTCAAAACAGGTTCTTGGCTTGAAGAAATGAACAGTGATAGGGATCAGGGCTCTTTCTACGTTCTGAGCATCCAGGGCCGTTTTGCATGTGTAGTTTCCCAGAGAGATGGGAAAGTGTAAGCCAGAAATCTTCTTGTCTCTGCAAGTTCTGTGCAACTTGTCCAGTTGCCTGCATATCTCAATCAAGGCCATTTTGTCGTTGCAGAACATGGGAAGCCGCAGAGGAGTGTTCTCATAGCCAGCAAGCCTGATATAAGAGAATTTCTGGGCCCAGAATGAAATAGGCTCCATATTGTGATATCAGGTTCATAGCTTCGTCTGAAAACCTCCTGGCGGTGTCACCTTCGAGCAATCTGACCATGTACATGGTGAAGGCATCATTGACCCTTCTGAAATTCCGATTCTTTGGTCTCTAGGGTGAACTGCGGGCAATAGGCGTACTGTTGGATCGTCTTTGTGTGCATCGATGTAGGAAAAGCCAAACCATTGCCGTGACGCTGCTAGGGTATACATCAGATATGAAGTCATGAAGAACTTCTTTGTTTGTTGCACATTGGATAATTGCTCGGCCAAATTCATGCTTATGATTTCTGCCCAATTGATGTTTTGCGTTCCCTCGCACACCATGCTGATGAGCGGGCACATCCAGAAATGAAACTCATTGGTTGAGGGCAAACCCATAACCCGAGCCAGCAGGATTATAAAATCTGACAATTCTTCATTGAAATCCGCCCGGAAGAGGGTTTTGGTCAGACGAGAAGCTCCTTTCCTAGGGTTCTTCAACCAAGACCTCGCCACTCGAGCTTTATATTTATCACTGTCTTGGTCAAACATGGCCTGTGCTTGATCCCGAGAGACGACTATAGCATTGTCCATCTCCGGAATCCTCAGAGCAGTTCTAATGGCAGCAGCGTCCAGCTTGGCAATGAGCTCCCCGTGTACATTTGTCAAGTCGCTCGAATCGGGGTCGAAGTGAGCTCCGCATGAAAGTACCGTATCAGCACACTGCACTGAGATAGGGAAACCTCCGGCGAAAGCCAAACCGCTATCATTAATCATCTGTGCCATCGGCGTAGGGTTTGCATCTGTCATTCTTGACCAAAAATCGCCGAAGTCGAGATGACGAGCTTCACTGTCTCCGATATTGCTAACGGCAGACTCAAGTGGAGAAATTTGCTCCTGTCCCTGAAACTTGATCTTCATATTGATAGATTCGGAGCTGCGACCCAGACTCTGGAAGGAATTTGCAAGGGGAACTAGGTTGCAAGGGTTTGAGCAAATGATAGCAAGAAAGCAATGTGAAAAATGCGAAGGTGGTATGCTTGGTTATATAGCCGTTTGAGGAGCGGAATGAATTTAATGCGCATTGAATACACCACCACCAATTTGAAAGAGCGTCATATTCGGAATGAGCGGGAAAAGCTAAGTGTGAATGACACTTGGTACGCTTGGAACAGGTGAGACGCGAATGCGCGAAACACGCGGCTCGGGCGAAATGGAGAGAGAATGCACAAAAGCTTTTGGAACAATTGGGACGAAAATGCGCGAGGTACGCGGTTCAGGCATTTCGGCCGAAATTGGAACAGCAGGCCCATTTGGACTTGGGACTTTTGGAACAGAAAATTCCGGAGTACGCGACTAGGAAGCTTCGGCCGAAAAAGAGGAAGCTTGCACTTTTGACTTTGGGATATTTGGGACGAAAATGCGCGAAGTACGCGGTTCGGGAGTTTCGGCCGAAAATGGGAAAGCTCGCACAAAAGTTTTGGGACACTTGGGACAAAAGGTTCCGATGGGCCCGAGAATGGGACAGTTTCGGGGATTTCGGCCGATCGGGGAACAACTTGCACTTTCGTACTTGGGACAGGTGGGACAGAAAGTTCCGACAGACCCGAAATACTTACAAAATGACCCAAAACTTAGATTCTTTCGACTTCACGACTCACAAAATTTGTTCTTGTTAGGTATCTCCATAAAAAAAGCACTTGGACTCAAAATTTTCAAAATTTGACTCAAAATTTTCAAAATGCCACTTCATCATTCCTCCATTCCCACACTCAATTCAACACACCAAGTCCAAGAAAATCAATGCACTTGTAAGAACTATGACAACCCACATGGCTCACAAACTTGCACACCATGCTTTCAAAGGAAAATAAATTGGGGTAGGAGGAAAGTGCAATGATTTTCTCTCTTTTACACTCGAAAAGGGATAAACAAGTCAAAAAAAAAGCTTCCCAACCCATAGGTAGGGTTGTTGGGTAAATTTAAGAGGCATGTCCCACAAACCTCCAAAAAGGCCCCCAAGTCAAAATCCAAATTTTGAAGTTGGGGTGGAGTAAAACACTCAAAAATCAACATAAATTTCACTTACAACAAGGACCACCTAACCTCATAATTAACTATTTGTCACATCCCAAATTTAGTTAACCAAATAAGAATAATTTAGCTTAATTAAGACACATTACAACATGTTAATAAAGTGAAAAAATTTTAAAATTAAAATGCATAAAACACAAATAAAGCACATACAAAAATTAAAAGAAAGGGAACACAATTCACCCCATGGCCACACATGTGAAGTCACCCCCATGGGAAACCTCCAAACTAGACATGCAAAACACCACACTATAACAACATTACACAAGTTTTCAAATTTTGTCACGTTTCTCAACACCCGACATCCTTTTGTGGTTGGTCCCCTATCCCCTTTGATGTATGTGATAAAATTCCTACACACAAAAAAATACCTCTCGGCCTTTTGGCCATATTAACAACATCGAGACAATATACATATAAGATCAATAATCATCATTCGACATTAGCAATTCTATTATCCATCAATATATCAAAATCTAATCCTAACATCCATGAGATTATAATTCTACTCAAAACATCCAAAGTATAACGTGTCAATATAAAATCCAAATCATGCAAATCAACATATATCAAATTGTCTATCATCACCATCTAGTGCATCATAATAAAATATAAACCACATAATGTCCATAGTCCAAATATCAGTATAATCTATCATCTACTGATCAATGTATCATAATCAAAATGTCTGAGTATCAGTCCAACAATATCAATATCAAAATGAAAAAGTGTCGAAAAGGAGTGGGCACTACAACTCACACTATGCTTCATTATGCTAGTCTTCCCAAATTTCTATGGGCAGAAGCAATGAACACAATAGTCTACATTCTAAATAGAGTCCCTACCAAATCTATTCACCTTTCGACCCCCTTAGAGAAATGGTCAAATCAAAAACCTGATGTATCACATTTAAAAGTATTTGGTAGTCCTGCCTCCTTATATATCCCTAAAAAGAAAAGAAAGAAACTTGATATGACTTTTTTATTGTATTTTCATTGGATATGGTATTAACACTACAGGTTTAAGGATTTACGACCCTGTAAAAAGGGAAGTAACTAAAATTGTAATGTTATTTTTTTAGAAAAAAATTTGTTCATCTTCAAATAGTAATGATATTCTTAATCATGTCAATATTCCTAATGATGGTTTTGGTTTTGATAATGAAAATATGGTAAAATATCATGATGATGTTTCTTGTGTTAATGTTATGAATGTTTCTGAATCTCTTGTCTCCCTAGCTAAGAAACCAAAATGGGCTCAAACTGTGTTAGAAAGTTCTAATCCTATTGACCTTAGGAAAATGATCAAAAGCCATCATACGTACCATGCATTAATGACCTTGTATGAACTTGAGCCGTAAATTTTTGAAGAATATTCTTAGGATGAAAAGTGGATCAATGCAATGCAAGTTGAATATAATGCCCTAATTCAAAATCAAACCTAGGAGTTGCTTTCACCTCCAGAGAAAAGAAGTATTATAGGGTTTAGATGGTTGTATAAAGTAAAATATAATGTTGATGGTAGTATTGACAAATATAAAGCTAGACTTGTTGCTAGAGGTTTCACTCAGAAACTTGGGATAGATTATGTTGAGACCTTTGCCCCTATAGCTAAAATGAGCATTGTTAGGATGTTGTTTGCTATTCTTTACTCAATCTGGGTGGAAATCCACCAAATGGATATGAAAAATGCTTTTTTGAATGGTGATTTAAAAGAAGAACTTTACATGTCTCAACCTAAAGGTTTTGAAGAAACTGGTAAATAAAACTATGTTTGTAAGTTGAAAAAATATTTGTATGGTTTAAAACAAGCTCCTAGAGCTTGGTATGCGAAAATTAATGCTTTCTTTAAACAATTAGGTTTTGTTAATTTTTCTTCTGACAATGATCTATTCATTAAGAAATAAGGTTCTCACATTATCATTGTATGTCTATATGTGGATGATCTTCTTATGACTAGTGATAGTCCTGCTTTAATTCATAGGATTAAAGAAAAATTAAAACAATACTTTAAAATGACTTATTTAGGTCTCTTACATCATTTTCTTGGCATGGTTGTATTTCAAGATAAGCATTCTATTTTTGTTTCTTAAGCACAATATGCAACCAATGTACTGAAATTTTTTAATATGATTGATTGTAAACCAATTTCTACACCTATGGAAGTTGGAATGAAACTTAATCCTAAACTCGCATGCGAAACCATGTCCTACTTTATATAGGAATTTAGTTGGTAGTTTGATTTATCTAACTATAACTAGAGTAGATATTTCCTATGCAGTAGGAATTGCTTCTAGGTTTATGTAGGAACCTTATAGAGATCATTAGAATCTTGTAAAAAGAATTATTAGATATATTAAAGGTACAATCAATTATGCATTGCATTATACAAATGATGAAAATGCTAACTTATACGGATTTTGTGATTTTGATCATGGTGGTGATGTATTAGATAGAAAATCTACTTCAAGTTATGTGTTTAAATTTGGTGCAGTGCCATTATTTAGTGCCGTAAAAATCAGCTAATCAAGTTTCTATCTCTTCAACCAAAGCTGAGTATAAAAGTGTAATGGGAGCTACAAAAGAGGTACTATGGCTAAAGAGGTTGTTCACTAAGATAAAGATGAAGGATTGAGGTAGTATTCCTTTGTTCTATGAATACCAGAGCACCATATCCCTTGCACATAATCCAGTACAACATCAGAGGATGAAGAAAATTGAGATACATATACACTTCATCCGTGAAAAGGTTCTAAGTGATGAGATATATCTCAAGTTCCTGTCGATCAAGAGCAGGTTATTGACATCTTCAAAAATCCCCTGAGTTCTGCAAATTTTTGTCACTTTCGTGAAAAATTTGGATTGTCGGAGTTTCCATTGAGGGGGAGTGTACATGACAATGTCACCTCCTAATGGAACTTGGTATTTGTAAAATGAAAAATGCATTATAATAAAGACCTTCGGCAAGTGTACAATAACCTTCGGTATGTGTATACCTCCTCTGCTTCTTTTTTATAAAGAAGTGTAGAAAGATCTTAAAGGTAGTATTTAGTAAACTCTTTAGTACTATTGATTTTACTGGTAAACATCTAGTTTAAGCATATTGTGAAGGAGGAACTTGGTGATGAGGCTAAAATATGTCTCATTAATGTGTAATAAATGCTCTCTTTTTACTCCCCTTTTAATCAAGTTTGTCTACATTTCATAACTTTTGTTTGATCTAAAAATAAGTTAGGATGTAATTTTCCATCTTTTGTTTGATTTAGTTCAAATTTCTAAAACTCTATAATTCCTAAAAATTGCGTGGAAATTCAATTTTTTGAATAAACAGTCATATTTGGTCAGATAAGTGAAGTATGAAGTAACCAACACCTTTTCGAGGAAGATGGCCAAAATTTGGCTTAGCTCCGGAACTTTGTCACTTATCTCTGGAACTCGGTCACTTAGGTTCGAACTCGTCACTTAGCTCCGAACTTTATCACTTAGCTCCAAAACTTTAGTAGTTAGTTCTAGAAGGTTTCCCTTTGGTTTCGGAACTTCTCCAAAGTTCTAGAATCAATGGGAATCTCCTTATTCTATCAAAATTCAGTTATGGAGTAAAGAAGGGGCCTTCCAATCAGAAATAGACCAAAAAAATTCAGTTCTTCATGCTCCAAAAATACATATGTGAGACCAACAACTGTATGTCCAGCTATTTTTCTAAATTTCATATCTACTTTGGGCACTATTCAATTCCACTAGAATCTATAGACAACTATTAAACACTCCTAATTTTAAATGCATCTTCAGATGGGGAATATATATATATATGCACATATACACAAGAGGATGGAATATCTACAAGTTAAGTTTTGTAAGACAAAATAGTTCAATAATAAGATAGCCATTTAATTTTGAGAGCAAAGATATTGTGTTAACTCCTGATTCAAGGTGGAGTAAGGGCCCACTCCTCCAAGAGAAAGGATCTTTTGTTCTATCAGGTAATTAGATTTTCAAGTAGTTAGTGTAAACATGTTATTAAGAAGTTCTATAAGTACTTTTGATGCTTCAATTAAGATTTGTTACATAAGTTATCTATCGTCCCCATAGTGTTCTAGTATATCTTGTTATTTTTTCAATAGCATTTCAAACAATATATTCAAAGTGTGTTTATTCCTAGCATTGTGTTTAATTCTGCAAAGTGTGTTTATTTCCAACAGAATGTGTTCAATTCTACAAAATTTGTTCATTTCAGCAATGTGTGTTTATTTCAGCCGCTTTCTTATAGGTTAGCTTTAATAAAGCTTTTGCCAGAAATCTTAAGACACTTTGAAACCCCCCTGAAAATAAAAATAATAAATATCTATAGTCGATTACTAGTTCACTGATATTTCTCTTGTTGTATATAGCTTCACACGCACCCCTGGTTTGAATATGACATCAACCATGAGTTAATTAAATGAAGGGAATAACGACAGCCATCATTTTTAGCAACTTTTCCAGGGACTTACACTAGTTAGAATTTTCTAATTAGGTGTCAACAAGAAAAACAATCACACATCTAGTAATTGAAAAATCTTCCCTACGTTATCATAAAATTTATGAGTAGACCAAGAGACTCAAAGGGTAGATTTCTCCCAAAAAAATCATAACAACAATTATCAACATCCTCTAGTTCAAATAAGGAAGTTGAGAAATAATTAGAAGCACCATTTTCCCCTATTAGATAGGAAGCAAAACTCCCACCTTTGGAATTTCTGGATCAATCACCAAAAGGGAGTGGAACTTTTTGAAGAAGGATTATATCCCAAGACCCATTTAGAGAAAGTTTTGATTCTCAACTAATCACTCAACCTCCTACTCTTGACTTATCACCTTCTCCAAAGAGGATCACATACCATGTTGATTGGGAAAAGGATTCGAATATATTGCAGATATGGCTTGAGAAGCTGAAAGAGAACCTGATAGGACTTTTACTTATCCAATTCAAATGGAGGATGACAATACACCCATGAATAATATTTCAGCTACACACTTATCTACATTTATAGGAATGTCATCTGATTATCCTAACCAATTTTTATTTGAATTTAAAGTATTATGTCAAACTTATGACACATATACCAGTTGTTTGTGCAAGATGTTAGCGTGAAGAAGATACAACATATTCAGAATTATAAACATTCCACAGAGTATATTCCAGATCTAGATCTTAGAGAATCATGAATTAAACAATAACCATAATAAGTTTAACCATAAAAGAACCAGTTACAATCATGTTTAACACCATTATCCATCCAATATACTCCATTATATTAAACACTATAATACATAGAAGCTTCTTACATTACAAAGCATCACCATAAGTTATGCGCGTATCAGATCCAACAACATAACTCTACAATAATTCACTATTCAGCCTCTCTCTAACTACACAGCTCACTACATATTTATAGGGGTGGGGACTTTCCCTTCACCACCTATGCACTTCCCAAAATAGGTTGCATGCTAATAATAGCCATGCACCTTTACAATAACATGCATACATGCAAGTGCACTAATAATAGACATCCTATAGTTAATTGGAAGAAGAAATCTTATTATTATCTTGAACTCATGCATGGTGCTTATCAAATGCTCATTCCTAAAATAGCATTTGTGTGTCACGCAAGTCTCCATCCCAATGTGTGCTCTGCACGTTATCTCCAAAAATAGCTTGTATCCATGAAAATGGCTAAGTCCTGAATCATCTTATCATGGCGCGTGTTTCCTTTCTGTCATTTTGCACCTTTACATACTCCTTGTTCCCACACGTTAATCCTATGTGTGTCCTTAGAACAATATTTTTGGGACAACATTACCCCACACTAAAGTACATTGTCATCCCAAAAATGGGGATTCTTTCTAATGTTTCCAAATAATAAAGAATAAGAATGTAAAGAATCACTTATAAGGAATGGGTCTTTACTTTGTAGCTTCCTTTTCTTCAACCGGAAGTATCAACTCTAGATATTCACTTTTAATCTCACCTCCAATTTCGCCAATCATTTAGCATAGTCCTTGTCTTCTCTGGAATGTCTATGGAAATGGCTTCCAATTCATCCTAAGTAATTTTTTCCTTCTCATTCTACAAAACAAAAACAACATTGGCTATAGCAGACATCATTCCCTCTAGAAGATCCATCTTCTGTGCTATGAGCTTCCCAATCTCATCTATTCTCTCCTTATGTGGGTCTTGAGCTATTACAAGGGCTTCGTACTTCTATTTCACTAGTTCCAATCTTTATGCGCATCTTAGTGTCTCATCTTTCATGGCCTTCAGAACATCATTATCTTCAACTAGAGTTTTGATCCTTATCATTGCTTTTGGTGCTGCACAAATATTCGATCTTGGTCGAATTTCTTTAGTTCATCCTTCATATTTTGGAGTAACGCCTCATAATTTGAAATTTTCCTAACCACGGAGGCCCTTTCTCTTTCTACTTCTTGTTCAGGATCCTTTGTGCTTGACATTCGAATTGGTCCATCTTCTAGCACTAGATCAACCAATGTGCACACATAATGCATAGCCGAAGGAAACTTCTCAGGTACCTTAGACTCAAGATGAGGTCTTGCTTTCATAATGTAATCTCCAATTTCTTCTGCCATGCTAATGAAGGCCTCATTCTTCTTCTATTCTAGGTCCTTTTCTCCTTTTAAACATGTTATTTCTACAGTTTTGCCTTGTTATCTTCAAGTAGCGCTCTAATGGTGGCAACCTTATCAATGTTCCTCCGCACCACCTCTACAGATACCTTAACCAAGGCATTTCTCACCTACTCATTAGACATTAGAGTAGGATTTACCATCATGTGTCTAGCTTTAGGGTGCCTTCTTCACTCTCCTTGATACACAATATTCCTCGCACACATAAAAATATGGCTCGTCCATATGGGTCTACATGGACCAGATAATTGTTTCCTTGTGCATGTGGTTTCCATGTCTGGATCCATTATCTCCCATCCATACAATTCCTTAAGGCCTATTGTGCTTTGAAATTAGGCGCGGATGATTTTTCTTGTGTCCTCAGCATAGCCCATACTTGGCACAACATATTCTTCACTTGTTCTCTTTGTTCTTGGCCCCTTAGGAACCTAAGCACCAAGGTTTGGAGTTGACCCTTCTCCATCTTAAGTAGTAACATGCGCATTGGGTTGCTCTTGTGTTGTCTCTTCTACTTCCTTCATCCCTTCCTCTTCATCTTTCATTTCTTCATCTCTGGGTTCCTCCATATCTTCTAGTTGTCTTGGGGGTCCTGGCGCGCTCCCCTCAGACTCCTCCACCTCCTCATTTAGCTTCAGCTTTCTCCTTCTCTTCTTCTCAAGTGCCTCTTTCTGAGGGGAGATTCTAGGTGATCTTCTTATAGGTTATGGTGTTCCCATGCCTTGGGTCTTGGTTCTTCTAAATACCCTTTTAAAACTCCGGAGCTCTTCAGGATTGCATCCATAACTAAGTCCTCTATTTCATGCAACCGTGGTGGAGTTTCCGCTTACTCACTCTCCACTTTTTCTCAGTGAAATGCCTCCACCTCTATGATCTAAGCTTTTGTGTTCTTTCTTCTTCCTCATCTATATGTATGGTCGCAACAGGCTTTGGAGCTGGAAAATTCTCCATTGTATGTTTTCCCTTAGGTGACCATAGGGGAGCATGAACTCATTCTCCACATACTTATTATTCTCCAACCTAGGCTTGAGCTGAAGATATATGAGTGCGGCTCCACTATCCCCAATATCCAAACTTACTGGCTTCATACTTATGACATTTGAAATGAGCCTCTCGGTGTAGGCGGAGACCAATTTTTGATATATATATATATATATATATATATATATATATGTTTTTCTGAGAGTATGGTAGTCACAATCTACCTTGTCTGTGTTGAATTTCAAATGGTGCACATCAAAAACCCTATGAATCAATCTCGGAAGTAGCATGCGATGAAGGCATATGGCGCTTTACACCATGATATCTATGACCCATCCCTCATGGCAAACCACGTGATGCGAAGTGTTGATACACCATGAATCTGTCGCTTACCTACTACCAAAGGTAGTTCCTTTGGGATGTGCTATTCCTCTTCAAACAACACGTGAAGTCTCTCATACCAAATTTCTTTCCTTTTCTTGAATGGGCCAATCATTGATCCTTCACACAAATATTTCTTGAACCTTTCGCAAGAGACTTATTCTCATGGGATATTCCCAGATTTTATTTTTTGGCCCATCGGGCACTCCAATTTCTACAAATATAAAATATAAAAGGATGGCGCAAAACTTATCTTTTCACCTGCACGCGCCTCCTCAAAAATGGTTTTTGTAATATAGCCAGCCAAGTTATAGATTTCTCCTCTCGACATCTTCTTTTTGCAACATAAATCCACATTGTATTTACCTATGACCATCTCCCTTGATCATTCACTTGGTGAGAAGATGTGTGGCTGCCTGCACCACAGGGTACTTCCTCAATCTATAGATGTCCATTCCATGTGGACCCTTGGTATACCCCAACTCCTTGCTTGTGGAAATAACCACTGCTTTATCAATCAGATCACTAACAATGTTTATCCATGTGCCCTTCAATCCTGTTAATGTTGCAATTAGGGTTGTTGTGATCCTAACCCTCTGTCCGAAAATAGAAGAAGTCCTCATGGACTCTACTCATAAGCCATTGGTATAAAGGTTCATACTTTCCAAAATATGGGAGCTCATACAATTGATAAACTCCTACCGCTAAGCAACTTTTCCCCAACGTTGTCATACACTAGCATATCTTCCATCATGCACTTGTTGGTCTTCTTATTCAGCAAAGTGTCTAACTCTCCCTTGTTATCAATGGTGCGGTGGTTGTAGTCATTTACTTTACATTTGTGGATATGGGAATCCCAATCTTGTCTAACTATTACTCCTTCGGGTACTACATCTCTAAAAAATTACTTTTAGGAGCAATTTCAACCTCAACTTCCACCTTTTTCTTTCCTTTTATGCCTGCTGTAGGTGCTTTCTTCGGTGTCATCATAAAAATCCTACCTTTATCTTCTGTGTCAAGTAATTTCAAACCCTAGCTCAAAACTATGTGCCCTAGCTCCTTCTCAATGCTTCTGCCTCACTTAAAACCTTCACCAATGGGAACACAATCCTTTTCTCGCACGTAAATCCACTCTCCACATTTGGTTCCACAACTCTCCACACCTCAATACGATTTTCCTGGCTTGGTTGCACTTAGCTCGCTTGAATACTTGTGATTGCAAAGGTAAAAAGGAACCCGCATCACGTCCTTATATAAATTTTCAAAACATTGGTGCATTTATTACTCCTTCACCTACCAATAATCCTCTCATTAATTGACCATTTTCACAAATTTCAAAAATTTCAGCACGATATAATTTTGCGCCTAGCTATAACCTTCTAAAGACGCCTTCCTACCCTTTGGCTACATAATTATCTTCCATGCACCAATTACCTCACTATTAGCCCTCTTATAGTAGTTTCCACGATCGTTTCTTACCTCATATTATATTTTCCCTTCATTCATTTTCATCTATGGTCTTATTTAGAGCAATCTCCTTTCTAACAACTTTTTTCCATACTCGAATAGCACTTGTAATAGATTATTCTCATGTGTACCCATTTATGAATAAAAAATAATGACCACCCCACACCAATGGTATGTGCAGTCCTCTCTCGCACATAAAAATAATTCAAATTGTAATTACATCCAGGTAGCAAATGCGCTTATTACACAAAACACAAAACTAAATTGACAAAGCATAATGACGAAGAAGGAAATACATTAAAGGAAATATAGAAAGGGAAACCTATACTAAATGGCAACACTACCTTATTACAAACACCAAGAATACTTATTTATAGTAGGGCTTTAGCCTACTCCCGTTAAAGTAACTGGGTAACAGATGTTACATCAAGCACCTCTAACTAACAAACGCCTAATTCAAGTATATGAGTGATAACATACGGTCCCAACAAATACACCTTAAGCTTGCCTGGATGGTGTAGAAACTTAGAATCATAAAGTAGTACCATCTGTCCAACCTCAAGCTTCTTTTCCCTGATGTGTCAATCATGTCATGCCTTATGCCTCGGCCTTTTTTTTCGCTTCGAATCCAACGTGTTATGGCATGCCTCTCATCTAACTGTATTAACCTGTCAATTCTTTCTTCTAATGCTTGCTCATCAACTAGACCTCTAGCGCGTGCAATACACAAAGAAGGTAACATGAATTCCATAGGAATAACTGATTCTGCGCCAAACACCAACTGAAAGGGTGTTGCTTTATTCAACCTCTTGTAGGTTGTTCTATACGCCTAAAGTACAACAGAAACTTTATCATCCCAATCTTTCCTTCCAACATCACAAATTTTTGTCAAGGTCTGGCTCAATATCTTGTTGAAGGCCTCAACAGTACCATTTTCCTGAGGATGATAGGGTGTGGTCTTATGGTGTGCAACCATAAATTCATCTAGTAATATCCTGATTATCTCATTCAAAAATTGTGTTCCCCTATCACTTGTCATGCTCAAAGTACATCCATACCTAGTAAGAATATTTTTACATAAAAACTTGGCTATTGTAGTTGTTGTACAATCCTTTGTAGGTTTTGCTTCTACCCACCTTGTAAGATAATCTATGCAAGTGATGATATAGCGCAATCCAGATTCTACACACTAGCTAGGGAAATAGGACCCACAAAGTTTGTAGCTCATTCTCAAAAGTTTCTACACTATCAATAGGCCACAAAGACATTTCATCTCTTTTCCCAAGTTTTCCAAGGTGCTGACAGTGATCACACACCTTATAATACTCTTTATAATCCTTATACAGGGTCTCCCACCATAATCCATGAGTAGAATCTTACGCGTGGTGGTGTCACCTGCATAGTGCCCACCTACAATACCACCATGAGCCTCTTCCAT
Organism: Taxus wallichiana var. yunnanensis; assembly: GCA_018340775.1. NCBI lineage: Eukaryota > Viridiplantae > Streptophyta > Pinopsida > Cupressales > Taxaceae > Taxus > Taxus wallichiana. Next base: position 876,918,787 of record CM031238.1, read on the forward strand.
GATATTTGTGTGCTCATGCTCTAGTACACACGGTGCAATACTTCATCTCGGCCTAGTTTGTATAAATCTCCACTAATCAACATAAAGGGTGTTACGCGAATTGCAAGTTGTTTCTTCTCCAATGCTTTCATTCCTTCTAGTGTCATACCTGTGCATAAAAAGATAACAATATCTTCCAATTCTGAAGGCACGTGATGTAACCTATACAATTGTGCATCTGGCATTGTATCTTCAATTGTCTACGCGTCCTCCCCTGATTGAATCCTTGATAAGTGGTCTGGGCCATAATTACTTTTACCTGGTTTTACCATAACAGTGAAATAAAATTCCTAAAATAAGAGCACCCATCGACATATGCACCCCTATAAAACGGGCTTATTTACCAAGTATTTTAATGCCATGTGATCAGTATAGAATACAAAAGGTGTTGCTAGCAAGTACTATCTGAATTTATGTAGCACGTAGATCATCAACAAGGCCTCATGCTCTGTAGTTGTGTAATTCTGATCTGCAGGAGTAAACTTTCTACTAGCAAAAACAAATAGGATGATCTATAATACCTTCTCCATGTTGAGCTAACACCGTGCCAATGGTTATGCTAGAGGCGTCCACATGTACATGAAATGGTTGGTTCCATGAAGGAAAACGTAGAATAGGCATTGTTGTAAGTCTCTCCTTCAACGCCTCAAATGTGCGTTGTGGAGTTCTCCCTAATAGAACATCCCTTTTCCTTTTAGTAACTCTTCTAGGGGTGCGAAATCTTCACATATCCTTTGATAAACTTTCTATAATACCTTGTGTGGCCCAAGAATCTACACACCTCACTTTGACTGGTAGGCTCTTTCAGGCCTACAATAACTACAACCTTAGCTGGATCTACTAACAAACCTTCCTTGCAGATGATGTGCCCTAACAAAATTCCAAAAGGTATAGAAAACATGCACTTCTTGATGTTTAAAGAGATGCTTAATTGTCTACATCTTTTAAACATTAAGTGCAAATTGTCACAATGATCCTTAACAAGTCCATACACCATCCAATCATCCAAATAAACCTACAAGAAGTTATGAATAAAATATTGGAATGCTTGAACAACTATGTCTGAAAATACAGCAAGCGCATTTTTCAAACCAAAGGGCATCACAATATATGCAAAAATTCCCCATTCAGTGGTGAAATTTATCTTCTCTTGATCCTCCTATGTAATTATAACTTGATGATACCTAGAGAATCCATCTGTAAAAGAATAAACTTCACACCCTCGCAATGCCTTCAAAATTTTCCTATGTGAAGGGTGTAGGAAAAGGATCAATCACACGTGCAACATTTAGTTTCCTATAAGCCACACAAATCCTAATCTAACCATCTTTCTTTATGTTGATTACCATGGGGCTAACCCATTCTGATTCCTCTAGGGGTTTAATGATGCCAAATTTCAACATTTTGTCAATTTCTTCCTTAACTTTGACGTGTAGGTTAGGGTTCATCTTGTAAGGTCTCTTCCTAACCGGGTGCACTCCTTCCTTTATCTTAATCTTCATCTCTCCTAATGACTCGTGCACTCCTTTTAACTCATGGTAGCCCCTAGGAAATAAGTCCTAAAAATCCCGTAGTAACTCAATTATCTTTGCCACTTCAGAATTAGCCCAATAATCCCCAATTGTTGCCTCCTTAGGCTCAAAGATTCATGCAATGTTCACTTTCTTGTTCTTCATACGTTTATGATAGGCACGTGCATTTTTATTTGCACCTAACACTTCACGGGTACCTTTTAAATGATCGATGTCTAAATATTCTACTTCTTCAAAGATCCACTATGTAGACCATCTTTCCTTTTTCCTTCTCAAAGCAAGAACTCTTAAGTTGTATGGAACATGTATCTTCTACTTCATCAAAACACATTTCTAACTCTATTTCACCAAATAACTCTTGAATGAGTTCTTCAGCCTTTGCACTGTCTCCCATAGTTAAGAACTTTATAATCCTTAATGCCTCTTCCACCGGAGGTTTAGTAGAGAAGTAGTCAAAATTCTGGGTCATTCCTACAATCAAGTCTTTCCAATTTCCAGTATCCCTATGCAGCTTTTGCATAAACATACCAGGCTCATGCATAGCCTTATAAAGTGGAATAAATTTTGTGCACCCAAAGTGAAGGTGGTAAAGCTTCCTGCCCCTCTATCCAGAGTCTCTCACACTACTGAATGTGGTGTTGAACAAGTTGATTACCATGATACATGCAGATTGTAGTAGGTGCATTACTCCTAAAGAACCGAGTGGTTAGATAAATTTTGACTTCATTCCATTCCATAAGATTATCCCTATGAACCATCCACCAGCATTGTTGTCCCGTGCAAGGTATATACTAACATATTCCTTCTTTCCACTTGATTTGTCCATTTCTCCTCCATGGCGTGCAAGAATACTTGTAGGATCTCCTTCTCTAGTGTACCGAGGTATAGGGTTATTACCTATCCTCCGAATACATCGAGGTCTCGATTCTCCGCGTAAATGCACTTCTTACGTCACGCCTAACCATATCATAGGTTTCATGTGCCCAATTGTCACAAGCAATACTTGTAGTATCACTGATAGACTATGCATCTTCCCACTGGAGGATTCCTTCCTTAGATGGCTCAAGTACTTCCGGGTCCCAAATGGCACGTACATAAATTTTGTTCAAGTCTTCCTCACTCAAAGGTTCAACATAAGGTGCAAATTTCCCATCTGTCAAAGGGATAATCACTCTTTCTTCCTTGTTCTCAAAACTTATATATCTATTGGTTTGCAAAATAGCACTTTAGCAAATAACAGTTAGGGGACAACAAGTCCCTCCTCTTTATGGGAGAGGTTCCCTTATTGAAAGTGAGCAAAAAATCTTATATATAAATGTATGACTTTCATATTGATGAGGACTCTTGATACTTTGAAATGTTTTATGCCAATAAAGATTGCCAATACATAGAAAATAGAAGAATAAGGAAACTGAAAGGGAAGAACATAACAGTACTTTCAGGTAATATAGATAATGAATATAACCTTACATGTACTTATCAAAGGAATATAGAATAGAATCATTCATGTGACAATATCAAGTATAATTTTCCACACACAAAGTTCTAGAAATCATATCATAAGAACAAAAAATTTCTTAGCATGAAAGATTGATGATTCGTAAATCTTTAGACAAGGAAAGAAAGAAAAGCAGATAGAAATAAGAGACAAGAGAAAATCTTCTGTATTGATCACTTTCAAATCTATTACATTTCAAGAATATCAGGATCCAGCCCTTTACAATGGCATGGAGAGCCCACTTTATAGCTTACAAAAATGGTTACATTCAGTTACAACTTCTTTTAATCTAAAGATTAAAGACCACTTAACAAATCTATTAAAAGAGTGTCCTTAATTGAATATTACATCACGGTTTTACAAATCAAAAGAATAAGAGAAGTTTCCTAGGACCCAGAAGTGTAAACATCTGATAGAGACTTAGAGGGGCCCACCGTCTTGAGAATCCAATGTCTAAATATTTTTAACGCCTCAGCTATTTCCATGCACTTGGGTATGGTGGTGTTAGAAGTGGCATGGGTCCACATTCCAAGGCATTTCTCCATATCCTTCTCAAACTTTATGTTTTCCTGAAATTCCTTGTTGGCCTTGGTGATAGCTGACTGAAGAGAGTAGACATCTTTCATCTTTTGTTTAGACATGGACTCTTCCTTGAAAATATCTTCTTTGATGAAGGTGTTGAACTAAGCCTTTATTTCCTGTATGGAAAACTAATTACTTGTGGCCTCATTCTAGATTTGAAAATGAATATCTTAGAAGGTAGACAAAACAAAAGTCTTGAAAGCTTCCCCTTTCTGCCTCATATTCTTCAGTTCTCCCACAGCTTCCTCCAAAACCTTGATTTTCCAATCAATACTGAAAACCCGATTTTGATAAATTATTCTTGGCTTCATCAAATACTTTGTTGGCTAATAAAATCTTCTCATCTCGTCTGGCTCATTGAATGGATATCTTGAATACATTAACACCAGAGTTTTAGCTCTTTCTCCAAGCCACCGAGTGTTGTCCTCATATGACTTGAAGGCCTCCTCAAAAAAATTTAATCCAACTACTATCATATCATTGACCAATGATTCAATGGCCTTTCCATAGGTGACATGTTTATGAATATCCTTAATGGTATGAACTTCATCATTAGAGAGAACTATAGGAGGTGGAAGAGTAGTTAATGGAGTAGGATCCAGGACCTTATCCTTTTCCAATAAGGATTTTATAAAACTTGAAAGAATTAGATTTTGCTCTTCCAATTTCTCCAAGGTCTATTTTTCCTTTTCAACTCGTTCAATGACTTGAGTGACAGTTTCTTTGAGGTTATGAACCTCACTTTCAGGCATTGATTCTCCAAGTGGAATCCTTGTGAGTTCTAAATCAGACACCAAAATATATCTCTCTTCCTTATCTTCTTTGGGCTTTGTAATCTCCATGAATTACTGACCTTGTGAATCTGATACTAGCCTTGAGGTGATCTTTTCTTTCTTTGTTGGAGGAGGGGGTAGAACTGAGCAAGGCCGCCACAAAGATCAAACTTGGGAACCACAATTTGGGAGGTAGACTTCCTTTTCCTACATCAATGAAATGATGAACCCAAGAAAAGGAGGAGGAAGAGGAAAAAGTAACAATGGGCCCAAGTGCAAGTGAACTCATCGCACTCAGTGTCTGCACTACTGATGTCTCCAATGGGGAAGTTGTTACATTTTCATAAATATCCTTAGAAGAAGTATCCATCAAACCTAGAGGTTCAGTCATTTGACATTCATTATCTATCTCAGTAGTAATGACAGGGGTTGTTTCTTCTCCTTCTTTCATCTCTTCATTGTCTTCCTCACTTAAATAATAGTATCTTCCGATCTTATAGGGACTTCTCGCCGCTCTAAAAGAACTTCTTCTAAAACATGTTCTTGTTTGATGGTTTTACCTTTCTTCGTATACCTTTGTTGAGGAGGATGGACTCAATTTCTTGGGCATCTCAACATCAATTGCAGGTTATTCTTTCCTAGGAGAGGGATTTTCATGTGAAGAATACTTAGCTCTGTTCATCCTAAAAAAATTGGCGCAGGGAGTATAAGCTTGAACTTGTACTTTATTTGTTCTTTTTACTTAAAGGCTTACCATTCAACACTTGAGAGCTAAAACTTTATAGAACTTATTTATACCACCCCTTCCTGAGGATCTCCATGCACATACTCACAATAGCATTAGACACAATAAGGAAAGCATTCCCTTTTCAAAAACAAATCCTTTCTTCCACTCTACCAAGTTGTCTTACAAGTTTCTCTAGACAAAGCTCCTTACTCCGACCATGGTTTCACATTTCACAAGGTACCCAGATGGTTATGAGGATTTCAGTAGTTTCCATTAGAATATTTAAACATGCTCCTAAATTTTCAAAACTTGAATCAATCTCCAACTCATGATATTTGACTTGTTTTTGCTATCTCACACTTTCCTAGCCTTAATGTGTTTCAGGACCTGCTCCCTGGACTGTCATAAATAACACAAAATTTATACATGAAAAATCAAAAGTTATTTTTTCTTAGCCAAATAGACTACCCTACCATGATATATTCCAAATTTCAGGTCTTAATTCCTAAAAATCCATGAGATATACTCTTTTTAACATGGCAGACATTTTGTCAAACAAGTATCATGCAATCTCAACCCAACTGGGTAAAATAAGACATATCTCTAAAAATAATCACTATCCAAGAAAAAAATTTAGACCCAATTGCACCATTATCTTATGCTCCTATGGTTAAAATTTCAGCTTGTTTTGAGCTCATATTCAAAAGTTACGAATGTTGTCCCGAGACTGGTTTGCACAGATCAGTTTTCACAGCCAGTATGCAAGTTTCACACAGTTCACAAGAACATATTCATTTAATAAAATATTTCACCAATCATGAATGTGGTCCTATTTACCTATATATCCTTTCCATCTTATCATTCAAGATCTTTGCACCATTTTAGAGGCATTGAGGGTTTCCATCATGTTGTCATGTTATAGTCCTCATGCACAGTCTATTAAGAAACATGAAAATTCATTGAAAGAGAGCCAAATCCTTCTTCCAAACATCATCCACACTTTTATTTTTCATTATTCATCTTTTGAAACCTCCTCTCCCCTTCATACATTTGAATCCATTATGAATAGGTGTGAATTTTCTAAATATGGACTCCTAAACTAGTTCAACAATCCCTAAACAAACTCCTAGACTATCTCAACCATGCTCTAAGCTTGGGATAGACCTAAACAACTTCCTAATTCCCCTAGATCTCATTCAAACACAACTCATACATGCTGACATGGCTTTCATAGCCTTATGTGGCTTGTAATAATAACTAATTTAGCTTTAACAACTCTTTTGCCAAGTCAAACTTACCCTGGCAATCTTCTTACAAGCACCTATTCACTTTTACAACATATTTAACTCTAACATACCTATACTAATCATGCTATAATGGTATCATATGACCTTATTACACTTTTTACTTGATGCTCCTGCATCAATTTTGCATTTTGTTATCAAACCAGAGCTTGGTTCTCACAACAACCAGTTAATTACTTCTTTCTAATCATCTTGCTCCTTTACAAACTAATCAAGGGTTTTAAGAAGAGAGTGTTTGATGGTTCTCTCATATTCAATAGATTACAAATCTTCATCATCATCCAGATCATTTTAGGTACTTTGTAGAGATTAAAATATATAATTTGTTGAAGGAAAATCTACCAAAGTACCTTCTCCTAGCCTCAAATTCATCTACACAATCAGCCCAATTGATGTAGCCTAGAATTTACCAAATAACACCCTAGTCGTGGCTTTGGCACATCACTCACCTAGATTGAGCACTCACCTGAAGTGCGCAGTTACCAATTCCTCTTTAGGGTTGCTTTAATGACAGGATGTTAACATGATGAAGGAAGAAACATATAGATTCATAACTAATCCATCATTCTACAATGTATGCTACCCTCAGATCTATGAAAGAACAAGCTTAAACAATGAATCATGATTGAATTAATAACATGCACTACTCAACTACACACGTAAAGACACTTAGATTCAGCCAATATCTTCCATCTATTAATAAATACAGAAGCTCCTTATAGTATTGTCAATCTATATCAATGCGCATATGGAACCGATACAATGATTCAGTCATATGCGTATATTCTCTGTTACACATACATACATCTCTTACCACCATATCTACTATGTACCTAACATCATATATATAGGGTGGGAACTTTCCCTTCACCACTTATCTATTCCAGAAATAGGCCGCATGCTATTGATATCCATACGTCGTTACAATCATAGCCACACATGCAAGTGCGCTATCTATAGTCCTCTTGTAGTTAACTGAAGTGTCAATTCTATTCTCAACTTGTCTCCATGCATAAACGCTTTGAACCACTTCTCCAAAGATAGATAATGCATGGCACGCACATCTCTACATCATTGGTGTGTTTCGCATGCCATCTTCTAAAAAAAGGTCTTCATGCTCAAAATCGCTAAGTCCTGAAATATGAACTTACCTTTTGCGCGTGGTTCCTTCCCCTTCCTTCCGTGCCCTTGGTTTTAGGCCTTCTATCATGTGGTGGACTCCTTGTGTGATCTTTAACAAGTATTCTTTGATCAACATTACCCCACACTAATCTCATTGCCGCCTTGATAATGGGTATCTCCAAAATTGAAGGAAAGAATTGAAGACTGGAAAGAATAAAAATGAAATAATGTAGATAAATAAAGAACTTGTATAAGGTTATTAGATAACCTCCTCTATATCAGTTTGTAGTATCAACTTTGGATACTCTTCCTTTATTTCAGCCTCCAATACCTGCCATTCAGTGAGTGCTTGCTCTACTTTTTATGGGATGTCCACAACAATGGATTCCAACTCATCCCTCATAATCTCTCCTTTCTCATTTTGCAGAACCAACACAACATTGGACATTGATGTCATTCTTCCTTATAAAAGATCCATCTTCTAGCGCAATTAGCTTTCTAAGATCTTCTAGCCAAGTCTTGTGTGTCTCTTGTGCTGCATCGCAGGGCCTCACGCTTCTATTTAACCATTGATAATCTTTCTGCGCGCCCAATGTCTCATCTTTCATCACTTTTTATACCTCGTTGTTCTCTTTGAGGGTCTTGATGTCAATAAGCACCTCTGGAGCTATGCATACATTTAAAGCCTAGTTTTCTTTCCTTAATACCTCCTGTAATGCTTGTAACAACCCTTCATAAGATGTAATTTTTCTCATCATAGATGCTTTCTCTCGATCGACATCTTGTTTAGAGCATTCTGGCGCTTTCATACGCAGAGTTTCATCTTCGAGTACCAAGTCCACCAACTTTCCCACATAGTGTATCACTGAAGGAAATGTCTGTGGTACCTTGGCCTCTAAGTGTGGCCTTGCTTTGATTACATTGTCCCCAATCTCCTCTACGATGCTTATAAACACCTCATTCTTCTTATGCATGAATTCCCTCTCTTTTGTTATACACGTTATCTCTGCGTCCTTTGTCTTCAACTCCTTGCACGGCTTTGATCGTGGCAGCCTTGTCCATGTTTCTTCTAGCCATCTCAAAGAAAAACTTTCACCAATGCATTTCTAACTCGCTCATCTTAGATGACAATAGGCTTTACTTGTCATGTGTCTAGCTTAAGGCACCTTCTTCACCATCTCGAAACGCATGACTCTTTGCACACATCAAAGTCGCTCATCGATGTGGGTGTGCATTGACCATGATAGTTACTTTTGAGTGCAGATACCACCATATCCTCATCTATTAACCCCTAGCCAAATAAATCATTCTACGCTATCGTGCTCTGGAAGCGGTGCGAACAATTTTTCCCACGTCCTCTACATACCCCATGACCATTATAATGTTCTCTCCACTTGTCCTTTTAGACCTTTTCTCCTTAAGAACTTTAGCCTCCAAATTTGGGACTTGTGTTTCCATGTCCCGAACATCCTCTCGCAACCTCTCTCTCTAGCCTTTTCTCTTCCTCTTCTTTTTCCTTTAATGCCTCACCTGTTTCTTCTATGTCATCTGGAATCAGGAGAATTAGGCATGCTTTCCTCTCGACTCTTCCACCTCCTCATTCAACTTCGCCCTCCTTCTCTATCATGGTTGCCTCCTTTTGTGGAGAGAGTTTGGGTGATTTATGCATAGTAGTTAGAGTAGCACCTTGGGTCCTTGTTCTCCTAAATACCCTTTTAAACTTGTGCTCCCCTTGGACTGCATTTAAGTCCTCGTCATCCCCCTCTTCCGGCCGAGGTGGTGTAACGGCACACTCGGCTTCACTCTTATTTTTAGGATGTCTCCTACCCCTATGCTCCAAACCACCACTATCTTCGCACTCCTCCTCCTCATCCTAAACTTGAATTAGCTCGTGGGCTTAGGCACTTTGGGATGTTTTCCATTGTATGCTTCCCCTTTGGTGGTGCTTTGGAGTGTGAACTCACCTTCCACATATTTTTATTCTCCATCTTTGGCTTCACTAGAGATACACCAATACCACCCCAAATCTTGCTACAACCAAACTTATTGCTTTGATATTCAATTACTTTCGAAATGATCCTCTCTCGTGTAAGCACTTCTTTCAGGGATACACATACTTCTCCTCAACGTATGCTAGTCGCAATCTACCTTATCTCGCATTGAAGATCGGTCGGTCAACACAGCGTGTCCTGTAAATCTCTGAATGATGCTTGGAAATACCTTTTGTGAATGTGTAAGGCAATTTGCACCAAGGGCTCTAGACTCCATATTTCATTAGGAAGCACGTGATGTAGAAATGCTGATATACAACAAACTAAACTTGTTTCACTACCACTTCTTTGCTGTACATTCTTTGGGATGTGCCACTCTTCCCCAAATGTTGTGCGATCCTATCATACCACTTCTTTGCCCTTTGCTTTTAATCATCTGTCATGGCCCCCTTACATAGGTATTTGTTGAATCTTTCAACTGGGGACTTGTTATCCATGGGGTATTCCCATACTTTCTCCTTCGGTCCGTTCCATACTCCGATCTCCATGAATACCAATGATAGTATAATAGCCCCAAAGTTGATCTTCCCTCCTGTGTGCACTTCTTCGACTATTTGCTTTGCAATATAGCCTAAAATTTTGTATATTGTCCCTTCTAACACTTACGTGCCTCATGTAACCACATAGTATTTACTGTGACCACCGCTTTCGATTATTTAACTTGGTAACAAGGTGTGTTGCATCTTGTACAACTAGATAGTTCTTTAATTTATCTATGTCCATTCCACGCGGACCCTTTAGGTATCCCAACTCTTGTTTGGTCTTTACAATCACGACTTTATCTATAAGGCCACCTTTTAAATCTTCTCATGTGGCCTTCATACCTATAACTGATGAGACAAGTGCAAATGAAATTCTAACTTTACATCCTGTAAAGTAAAAGAATTCTTCATGCACCCTACTCATGAGCCACTTATACAAGGGCTCATACTTCCCAAAATACGGAAGCTCATACAACTAGTAGACCCCAATTCTCTTCAAAAGCTTCTCACCCGCATCATCATATACTGGCATGTCATCTATCATGCGCTTGTTTGTTCTAGCCATGAGCAAAGAATCGAGCTCCTTCTTGTTCTCCAAAGTCCTGTGATTATATTCACTCACTTTTCTCTTTCTGATGGGTGAATCCCATTCTTGGCTGATGATGACTCCTTCTAGGTATTACATCTCTGAAAAATAGCTTTTGGGTGTCATCTCTTCTTCCTCGATGAACACCTTCTTCTTTCCTTTTACTACTGCTACAGATGCCTTCTTTGGTGCCATTTTTACCTTGCAAATGTCTCCTCTTCAACTCTGCAACTCTGCGAATCAAACCCTAGCTTGATTCAATTATGCCCTAGGTGGAAACTCCATACCCTAACTCTTTTTGTCTCCTTACTTTGCTCAAACCCTTCACCACCGGGATGCAAGCTTCTTGTCACATAGATCTGGTTGTCACACTTGGTTTCACACCCTTCGCACCTTAACTTGATCACTCGGCTCTTCACACTTGGCTCTTTCTTCAAATTATCTTAGTCACAATGGTAAAAATGAATCTGCATCCCATCCTTATATAATTTTTTCAAATTTTGATGCATTTATTGCTCCTTCACCTACCAAATATCCCCTCATTCATTGACCAAATCCATTCATTCCACGCAATACATCTTCGCGCCCAGCTTATAACCTTCTAGCACACCTTCCTACCCTCTGGTCACAGACTTCTCTTCAACGTGTGCTCCTCGTTCCTTAGTACCTCGTCACACTGTACCTTCTCCCCGTAGCTAACATGGCCTCTACTTTCCTCATGTTATATTGTTATTTCATTCATCTCCATCCTTTGTCACTTTTGAGAAGCAATCTTCTTTTGACTTAAAGCACACCCGTAGCAGCTTATTCCTTTCACCTTTCAATTCCCACAGTATTTTTCTTGGATAACTACAACCACCCCACACTAAAATTATGTGCAGTCCTCTTCTCATCAACATTATTCATACATTAATTAGCTTCAAGCGTGCAAGCATGCTTATTACAAAAGAACAACAACTAAATTGACAAAGAAGAGCGATAATGAAGGAAATACATTAAGGAAATGCATAATTAAAAACCAAAACTAAATGGTAATATTGCCTTATTACAAACACCAAGAAGACTTATTTATAGTAGGGCTTCACTTACTCCCGTTAAAGTAATCGGTAGCCATGTTCCATCAAGTGCTTCTAGCCGGAAAGCACCTGATTCAAGTATACAAGTGATAACATATAGCCCTAACCAATGTACTTTGAGCTTTCCCGGATGGCGTAAGAACTTTGAGTCATGAAGAAGTACCATTTGTCCAATCTCAAACTTCTTGTCCCTTATGTTTCTATCATGCCATGCCTTCTACTCCGGCCTTTTCCTTCTTTTGACTCCATCATGCTATGGCTCGCCTCGTCCCAAATGAATCATCTTGTTGATACTCTCTTATGAAGCTTGTTCATCAATAGACCTCCAGCGTGCGTAATGCACAAAGAAGGTAACATAAATTCTATCGGAGAATAGTTTCCATGCTAAACACTAACAGAAATGGTGTGGCTTTGTTCAATCTCTTGTAAGTTGTTCTATATTCCCAAAGAACAACCGACACTTTGTCATCCCAATCCTTACTTCCAACATCACAATTTTTTGTCAAAGTCTGGCTCAAAATATTGTTGAAGGCCTCGATAGTTCCATTTCCCGAGGATGATAAGGTGTAGTTTTATGGTGTGTAACCATAAACTCATATAATAGGATACTCGATGATCTCATTCAAAAAGTGTGTACCTCTATCACTTTTCAAGATTAAGGGACATACATATCTTGTAAGAAAATTCTCCCACATAAACCTAGTTCTTAGGTTGTAGTTGTCGTGATCCCTTGGTAGGTGTTGCTTCGCCACCGCATGAGATAATCTTTACAAGTAATGATATAGCCTGATCCACCCGCACGCGAATGGAAAAATAGGTCCTACAAAATCAATGACCCATTTCTCAAATGGTTCAATGCTAGTAATTGGTTTCAAAGGCATCTCATCTCTTTGACCTAGTTTTCCTAGGTGCCGACAATGATCACACACCTTACAATATTCTTTACAATCCTTATACAATGTCTCCCACCATAATCCGTAAAGTAGGATCTTCTAGAAGTCACATCACCTATATAATGGCCTCTTAATACCACCATGAGCTTCTTCCATGATATCCGTATGTTCATGCTCTAATACACAACGACGTGATACTTCATCTCTGCCTAGCTTGTAGAGGTCATTGTACGATGGAAAAGTGACATGCAAGCATGGGAATCTACAAGTACATCTTCCTCATACCTGACCTCCTAAGGTCGTGCCGAGACATTTGGTGAATGTCGAATATGAATGGATACGCATACAAGCTAATTAGGTAATCTTATATCCTCAATACGTAATAATGGAATCTGTGAATCTAAGGCAAATAAGGCCCTCCTAACCTAAATTGGTGTAATGGATCGTCGATATAATAGTTGTTCGAGACTCCAATCAATGTTGAGCTCGCCGAGATCATGTTTCTTAGTTGTTAGATATGTGGGAAGTGGCTTGTGGGAGCTTCAGTATATATCTCCAGGACAAGGTCATGAGAATGGTGATAGGAGGTTTAGTGGATTTGCAGTGAACTATGTGTGGTTTTTGGTCTAGCCTTAAAAATATTAGATTGATGGCTTCTATATTTAATACAGAGAACTATGTTATAATATCTCGGCAGAGTGGTGAGGATCTAAATACCCACGTTCATAAGCCGGTGTTAATACTTAATCGATTTGCGAGCCCGTTGGGTTGTGGGACTTGGGGATCATAATCATGAGTGCATGGTTATTGTGGACATGTTATGGTCATGTGAAGAATCAATCCCTTCTTCCAACTTTCTAGTAATCATACACCTTTTCAGCCTTTATGTTTAGAACTAGAAGTTGAATAATTTTCGATAGTACCTAATAGGTGTTCGCAACTTGAATGCGTAAGCTAGTATCTATGTCAATGAGGAGGTCACTGCGTCAAAGTTGTGGAACTAAAGGATCGCAACCAAATACTTGTTCTCTTTCAAATCCTTGTATAGTCATTCGGGTATTTTATCAAGGTAGTCTATAGTTAGGATGATTTGACCAAAAGGTGTATGCCTTGTCATCTTCGATATTTAACCCTCTTAGTTGTTCACTAATTGCTTGTAGGTTTTCCATTGCTTGAAAGACTTGTATCCTAAGGTCTTGATCTATATCAGCTAATGTTGTGGGTAGATTTGGTTGAGGCACTATTGGTTCAAATATATATTCTCTAGGCTCTCTAGGTCCTGTGATTGTCATACAAAGTGTTTCAACTTTTAACTAAAATTAATAAACTGATTACAAAAGATGTATTTACACTATGCAAGCATTCTTCTATTTTTGTATTTTTGATGACGTATTTTAACGAAATTAAAGAGCAGCTACTCTAGTATATTTAGAAAATGAACAACTAATCTAGTAACAGAATAAAAACAAACAAAGTAGCCTGGTATGGCTATTTTCCTGTGCAGTTGTGATTCTATCCTAAATACCTAAGCAACTAATTATTTTGAATTGAAAGACTCTCGATCCTACCTCTGAAGTGAGGAATGAATCACAGTTTCTCAGAAACTATCAATCCCCACAAATTCCTGCGATATCGAGAGTGAACTTTTAACTCAAATAAAATAATTCACTACTCTATTTGATACATTGAACTATAACTTTGATAGCTCAAACTCGGTGTTTACGTAATGTGGTAAATCTAGTTGTGTGTGATTTCATCCCCTCAGTGTGATCTCCTTGTTCCTTCGTGTTCTCGTGAATCTAGAAAAGCATGTATATGATAGTATCAACAAAAGATGGTATTCGAACAATGGTAGCTTTGGATATAGACCGAATACAATGCGAGTAGGAGAGGGATAACGCAAGTGAACAGAGCTTGACTATGCAATTCCTAGTGGGATTTATTACGGGAATACAACACAAGTGTACCGAGAGTTTTAGAATCTATCCTTGTGACAAAACAAAAACCTGCAACTTTAATGGATTCTAATCTAGAAATGAAGCTATTCTATGCTAAGCTAACTTACATGGCACAACAATGAAGCAAGACTAAAACAAGAAGATCAAATGACCTCTAAAAGACCAACAATGGAGGCAAAACATGAAACTGATAGAATTCTAAGCAAGAAATTCAAAGACTGAATAAGAGAATTGAGAAGGTGAGGGGCCATTTGTTTGAAAACAAGTTGGCTATTTATAGAAAATGCAATTACCAGAGGGTAACTCCCAATTGAACTCTTTTACTATAAACAAAGGAAAAACACTATTACCAAGGAACCAAAAACATTAATGCAAGCCAAAGTGGTTGAAGAAAGCGGGTAAAATTGAAGATTTACATTTGACGCGATCATCGAAGAATCTAGAAAACGCGTGACGGGATCGTTGCCCCGTGTGTAGGGTGGCGGTTACAGGACCACCGCCCTATCCTAGGTGGTAGTCATGGGACCACCGCCAGCAGAGCGATGGTTTCGTCACTAAAGACAAAAATGCCGTAAAATAGGGGCAAAGGGAAAAACAAAGCATGTGGAGGCCGAGTGAGGCATGCAAGATACAAACGTATACTTTGTGAGATTTTCTAGATCCCGAACACCTTGCAAGGAGACCTGTATCATCATTGGGGTATGTGTAACATCATTCCTATGGTTCAAGACTTACAATTTCAAGTACGTACATCACCACCGATTAACATAAATGGCACCGTGTGTATAAGAAGTCGCTTTCTTTTCTAATTCTTTCATTCCTTTGGGTTCCATACTGTTGCTCATAGAAAGATAGCAATGTCTTCTAATTCCATGGGTGTGCATTGTAACCTATATAACTGTGCATCCAACATTGTCTCTTCAATTGTCTATGCATCCTCTCCTGAATTGATTCTAGATAAATGATCTGGTCCAATTGATTTTTCCCAAGCTTCACCACAACCGTGACGTCAAACTCTTGAAATGGGATCACACATTTGCATATGCACCCTGTAATATGGGCTTGTTTACCAAGTACTTCAATGCCATGTGATCTGTATAAAACACAAATGGTGTTGCTAATAAGTACTTGTCGAAACTTGTACAATGCATAGATCATTGACAAAGCTTCGCGCTTTGTAGTTGTATAATTTCATTCTGCAGGAGTCACTTCCTACTAGCAAAACAAATTGGATGATCTATAATACCTTCACCAAGTTGAGCTAACATAGTGCCAATGGCCATACCAAAAGCGTCCACATGCACATGAAATGGTTTATCCCATGAGGGAAAACGTAGAATGGGCGTGGTAGTAAGTTTCTCTTTTAATATCTCAAACATGTGTTGTTGCGGTTCTCCCCAATAAAATGTACCTTTCCCTTTATTAATTATTCCAAGGGTGCAACAATTTTGGCATACCCTTTTATGAATTTTTATAATATCCTATATGACCTAAAAATTTGTGCACCTCACTTTGACTGGTAGGTGCTTCCAGGCCTAAAATGACTGCAACCTTGGTTGGATCAACTAGCAAACCTTCCTTGCATATTATATGTCCTAACAGTATCCCGAATGGTGTAGAAAATATGCACTTCTTGATGTTCAAAGAGATACTCAATTGTCTGCATCATTCAAACATTAAGTGCAGATTGTCATAATGATATTTCACAAGCCCATATACTATCCAATCATCTAGGTAGACCTGTAAGAAGTTGTGAATAAAATCCTTGAATGCCTGAACAACTATGCGTGAGAATACAACAGGCACATTTTTCAATCCAAAGGGCATCATAGTATAGGCAAAACTACCCCATTCAATAGTAAATGTTGTCTTTTCTTGATCCTCCTGAGTAATCCTAACCTAATGATACCTGAAAATCTATCTCGTGAAAGAATATATTTTACGCCCGCAAATCCTTCTAGTATTTCCTCGAAGTGAATGGTGTAGGGAATGGATCTCGTGATACATGCAGATTCAACTACCTATAGTCCACACATATCCTAATCCGTTTGTCCTTGATACGATCACCATTGGGCTAACCCATTATGACTCATCAAGAGGCTTGATAATTTCAAATTTCAACATTTTATCGATTTCTTCTTTTACCTTTTCACGCAAATTAGGATTCATTATGTAAGGTCTCTTTCTAATTGGTCGCGCATTGTCCCTAAGTTTGATCTTCATTTCCCTAGTGATTCATACACACCTTTAAGTTCATGATATCCTTGAGGGAATAAGTCCTAAAAATCCCCGAGTAACTCAATGATCTTTACTACCTCTGAATCTCGACCAAGAATCTCCAATTATGGCCTCCTTAGGCTCACCCTCCAAACCTATATTCACCTTCTTTGTCTTCATGGGTTCATGGTAGGTGCGTGTATCCTTTTCTACACTTTCCAAGACCTCGCACACCCCATGTGAATGTTCACTATCCAGGTTCTCAATTTCCTCGTCATCCATGACGTAAACCATCTTTCCTTTCTCTTTCTCAAGGCAAGCGCATTCAAGTAGTATGGAGTCCATTTCTTCTTCCTTTTAAAAACATGCTCCAAAATCTACCTCACTGAATGATTCTTATATATGCTCTTCTACTTTTTCAATATCTCCCATAGTTAAGCACTTGACAAATTTTAATGCCTCTGTTATATGAGGTTTAGTAGAAGTTGTCAAAAGTCTGGATCATACCTGCAGTCAAATCTTGCCAATTTCTAGTAAATTTTTGTAGTTCTGCATATACATACCAAGTGTGTGCGCATCCTTGTAGCGTAGAATACAATCTATGCACCCAGAGTGAAGGTGGTAATGCTTCTTGTCCTGCTGTCCAGAGTCTCTCACACTTTGTTGAATGTGATGTTGAATAGGTTGATCACCATGATAAGTGCATATTTGCGTAGGTGCATTGTTCCTTATAAACCTGTAGACAAAGCTATTCCAATCTCTTCCCAGTGTATAATATTATCTCTGTGGACTACCCATCAATATGTTGATGTCCCACGCAAAGGTATATACTAACATATCTCTCCTTTTAACTTGATCTTTCCACTGTGTTTCCATGGCCTTCAGAAAGGTGGGAAGATCTTTTGTCCCTGTATACCAAGGTATTGTACTACCTATCCGTTGAATTGAATGAATTCCATTCTTGCTCACAACCACGCTTTTCACCTCATGCCCTAATAATTCATATGTACCATGGGCCCAATTGTTGCAAGAAATACTCATAGTATCACTAATAGAATGAGAATCTTCCCACTATAGGATGCCTTCTTTTGATGGCTCATTGACCTTTGGGTCCTGAATAGCGCATACATAGACTCTGTTTAAATCCTTCTTACTTATAGGTTCAACATATGGTGTAGACTTCCCATCTGTCAAAGGTATCACAACCCTTTCCTCCTTATTTTCAAAGCTGATATACCCCTTATTGAATCTCAAGTCAAGCATTATTCACATAACACCAAGGGCATCTAAGCAAGGCTGGAAAATTGTCTACTTTTGCAAGTGCTAATACCTCAAAATCCCCATTGAACTTGGCCCCTTGTATAGTTATAGATGCATCCTTCAAAACTCCTATGGGAGTGGCCTTAGTTTGGTTTTTCATAAATAACACATTAGATGATGGCTGCAATGGAGGCCTCCCGATTTGTACCCATGCATATAATGTAAGCACATTTACCTCCGCACCTGTATCGATCAATATGTTGCTCAATAGCCACCCATCCACAATAGCATTCAAAGTAATTCCTTTGTCATAATCAATGCTATCAGGGGGATGATTTACATGCAGAATCTATCATCCGGTTTCAAGACTTGCACACGAAGTGTTCCCTTTTAACCAACTTCCTAATAGTGGAATAATTTTCTCCTGGCGCAACATCTTGCACACCTCTCGCAGATCCTCGATTTTAGTTTGAACTATCTCTCGATGCTTTCTTTTGCTCCTTTAGGTATTGTATCTCATCCCGAAGATTCCTTAGCACTTCCATGGTATCTTGGTAAACTTCCTTCTGATGAGCAGGATCTGAGTACCTCATGCAAAACCTCCTCCTTGGTGATCGTAGGCTTCAAGTGCAATACCTCTCTCGCGTGTTTCTTCAACTCGTGTAGTAATATTCATTGTCAATTCCTCGAGTCCTTCTCATTATCTTGGGCATATACTTGATCTTCTACCGCACACTATATTCTAAGCCTCCCGATGCCTTTTTTTTTCTTGTTTATGTTGCTTACTCGGATGCTCGTATAAGTCGGGGCACATCACTCACCTTAGAATTTACCGATAACACCCTAGTCGCATTGGCACATCACTCAACCTAGATTGAACGCTCACCCAAAGCGTGCAAAGGTACCAGATCCCTCATTAGGGTTGTTATAACAAGGTGTTAACATGATGAAGAAACATATAGATTCATAACTAATCCATCATTCTACAATACATGCTACCCTCGATCTATGAAAGAACAAGCTTAAACAAGAATCATGATTGAATTAATAACATGCACTACTCAACTACATACGTAATGACACTTAGATTCCAAGTAGAGATAGGAAGCTATCTAATTCTCAAAAGGATGGAAGAATTAAGGAGATGAGGAAGGAAGAACATAACAATACCTTTAGAAATATATGATGGCCTTTGTATCACCTTATAATATTAACTGAGGATGGTTGCAGAATGAATCATTCACTTTCATAACCAAATAATTCCATTAACTTCCACAAAGTTCCAAAATGATCATATAAACAAGAACACAAAGTTTCCTTTTATCATAAAGAAGATGCAATTAGATTCCAAAAGTTTTAGATTTCAATCCTTTGAAAGAAGAAAACAAAAGGATGGAAGAAAGGGGAAAACTGAGGAATTGATTAACAAATCTATTACCTTCAGAGTACTATGATCCAACCACCTTAATAGCATGTATTGAGAAGCCATAAATAGAATCCAAGAATCATTACATTCATAAAAAGTATGATTCCAAAACACAATTTCAAGAAAAACATGAACACAAAGTTTTTCCAATGCCTTGATGATTCCCATGTTTCCTCACGGAAAAAGAAAAGAAAAGGATTGGAAAACTTATGTATCGATTACTTTGAATCTATTACAAGTCTAGGATCCAACCCGCAAACTTTAAATTTGAAGCCATCCACGTGGGAGAGATTTAAACTGGAAAGCGGGCCTTCAGATTCTGATAAAATGATGAAAACTGATTCGAGAAACCCTTTTCTAATTTTGTGCCTCGGAAATGGCACTTCTGAACATTTTGGCCCCCCGCCCACCCACTTTGATATGGTCTTGACACATGGCCTTACTTGAGTGGGGATAGAGTCATGCAATTTACTTTTTAATTTTACCTCTTTTCAATGCGGGCTCAAAAACAAATTGCTCCGTCACCCCGCCTCGCTTCTCACTTTGACCTTTGATGTGGGCTTAATATTTGACTTTTTGCATGCATGGGGCTACTGGGTCACTTTTTTACTTTAAGCTCCTTTAATGAAAACAAGGCTCAAATTCTCAAAAATTGCGCTCCCGACGGCCTTTCCCGCTTTGACTTTCTATTCGGCTTAATATTTGACTTTCTCCCTTTTTTTTGGCGGGCCGTATATCTGACCCTGAACATGTGGAGAGCTAGCACTCATTTGGAACCTACCCTTGGATTTTTCCTTTGAAATTACACCAAGCTGACACATGGAGAGCTCCACCAGTTCTTTATACTTAGTTGATTTAGGATTACTTCCCACTTGACTTATGTTGACTTCTAGACACGTGGAGAGCTGGTGCTCATTTGAGTTTCCACTTTAAATACACCTCCTAAAATTGCGCCGAGCTGACGCATGGCTCCTTCCACCGGTCCTGGACTTTTCAATGGCCAACTATGTCTCTCCATTGACTCTAACCATGTGGCGAGCAGGCTCATTTAGAAATAGGTCTTTTTGTTTCACTTCTGAAATTGTGTCGTTGAGGCACGTGGAGGCTTCCGCCGACCCGCTCATACTTAGTCAATTTAAACAATTAACTCTATCTCTTTTTGGACCTAGGACACGTGGAGAAATGCACAAGTTTGAGAACTTCCCCTGGCTTCGACTCTTGAAGTTATGCGTCGATGAGGCACGTGGTGCCATCCATTGAACCTTCCATACTTAGCCAATTTAGGCTTGTTCTGTCTTCATTTTGGACCTAGGACACGTGGAAATCCTGCGCTTATTTGAGGACTGTCCCATGGGCCCTACCCTTGAGTTATGTCATTTGGACATGTGGAGGCTTCCACTGTCACTTTTGAAACATGGCCATGCCGCATCCAATCAGAGATATCCACGTACTACCCATGGATGTTGGGAAAAATTAATGAGGAAGATACACCTGTCATTCCCGACTGTGGAAAAATAAAAAGAAGGGGAAAACTCCACCATTACATCCGAATTTCAAATTGTTCTCCATGGAATGAAAAATTACAAACAATACCAGGCTCGACGCAATCCATTACTCCAAGGTACTAATCAAAATTTTTTGAAACTTGACTTCAAAAAGAGGGGAATTTTGAGGGCGACAACAACTGGCTCTTTCTAGGGATGACTTGATAGAGGAACAGGCAAGATCAAGGACCATAGAAAACTCCAGGGAAAGCATACCAAAGTGCCTTATCCATTGGGAAAATAGAGTCAAAGGAAAACCAACATAGAAGACAAAACACATGAAAAGAAAACAAACCAAAAGGAAAAATAAAAACAAAACACAAAGGAACGACCCAAAACCAAAACATTGTACACAATATACAAAAGGACCACCTAGTCACCTAGGACTTGAAAAACTTCAGATACTACCCACTATAAGGAAGTGGGAGAGGAGAACCATCCATATAATCCAAATAGAATGAATTTTCTCCAAAGAAAATGCCTAATTTTAAAAGGACCAAGCCAAAGGGAATCAAACTTACCATGGCTTCCTCGAGGTTCATGCCTTTTTCCCACAAAGCAAACAATGTCTCCTACTTGAAAATCTTTGGTCTAGCTTTCTTGTTCAAACAAAGCTTTCACCTTCAGTTTATGAGCTGATATTCTATCAAAAACCTACAACCTATCTTCATCCAGCTTCTGAGATACATGATCCTCTTGTCCAAGGAACTAGTAAAAACTTGAATCTTCAATAGCCTTCATTAAGTGCAAGGCTGGTAATTCCACTATCACTGGTAACTGAGCTTCAACACCATACACCACTTGAAAAGGAGACATCCCAATTGCTCTTTTGGGTGTAATTCTATCTCTACCCAGAGCATCATAGAGTTTCTTGTGCCAATTCCTCTAAGAGTCATTGACAAGCTTCCGAATGATGGTTACCAGATTCTTTGTTTGTTGATTCTTCTTGTCCATTCCTTGGGGTAGTAGTCTGAAGAGTGAGCAAGGGAAATTCCATAACCATAGCAGAAATCCATCATCTCAGAAGAAGAAAAATTTGAGGCATTATCAATCACAATTTTGTTTGGTACCCCAAACCTTATCAATATGTTCTCCTTAATGAAATTACACACTACCTCAGAAGTAGTGCTTTTGACTAGAATGGCCTCTACCCACTTTGTGAAGTAGTCTATAGTAGTTAGCACATGAGTATGCCCAACACTAGAGGGTGGGTTAAGAGTTCCAATGAAATCCAATCCCCACTATTGAAAGGGCTCATCAATCACTACTGGCTTTAGTGGCAAAGCAACCAACTTAGGTCTCCCAACAAAAGTTCTAACAGATTCACACTTACCTACCCATTTGGATGCATCTCTAAACAATGTAGGCCAATAGTACCCAACACGAAGGATTTTGTGAGTAGTGATAATAGAAGAGAAGTGGCCTCCACAAGCCTGATCATGAAAATCTGAGAACAACTTCTTCTATTGTTCTTTGTCTACACACTTCAAGAATCTTCCATCTATGCCTCGCTTGAACAAAGCATTCTCCCATAACACATACTGTGTAGACCTTAGCTTTATAGCCCTCTTCTCCTTGGCACTCAAGTGAGATGGACACTCTCCATAGGTAAGAAAATGTGCAATATATCATATATTCATCTATTGAACTAAGGAAGAGGACAACATGAACATCAACTACTTCTTTGGACAATGTTGCATCAGCTCCTTCAACAATAAGTTCACACAAGCCTTTACCCCGACTAGCTTAGTTGGCTTGATATCCAGGTCATATTCTTGACCTTTTCTACCCAATTTCCTCTCTTAGTTCCAAACTCCTGTTGTGTAAGAATGGATTTGATGGTTGTATCAGGAACAAGCACAACAGAGTGAGAATTAAGAATATAAAAATGAAACTTGCTTGACAGCTTTGACCACTGTAAAAAGCATGTTTCTCCATCATAGTATATTTCAACTCATGAGATTTTAGAACATAGCTCATGAAGGCAATAGGAAGCTCATGATCCTCAGAATTCTTCTGAGTCAACACAACAGCCAGGGTAAACTCTATAGCATAGCAATAGATGATAAAGTCCTTATTGAAATCAGGACATGCTAAGATGGGGGTCTTAGCAATGGCTTGCTTAATACCTTCAAATGCCTCCTTACCCTTAGAAGACCAACCAAAATTTTTCTTTCCTTTCATCATGTGAGAAATGCTCATAGTCAACTCTACAAAATCAGGAATGAATCTCCTCAGGAAATTAATCTTACCAAAGAAAGAGTGAACACCCTTTTTACTTGTGGGAAGAGGAATCTGCTGATTTCTTGAACTCTTTCTGGATCTATCTTGATTCCTCTCTTTGGAGACAATGTGCCCAAAAACTTGCCTTCAGTGACACAAAAGACAAACTTCTTTGGATTGAGAGAGACTCCATGCTCTCTACACTTCTGGAGGACTAATTCAAGATGTTGAAAGTGATCTACCCTTGTTTTGGAGAAAATAATCAAATCATCAAGGTACACAACCACACACTTTCCCTTCAAACTACCAAAATCCAAGTCCATTTCCCTCTAAAAGGTGGCACCAACATTGATAAGACCAAAAGGCATTCTCTTGTAAGCAAAGGTGCCCCAAGGAGTAGTGAAAGTAGTTTTGTGTTGATCTGGGGTACTGACCTCCACTTGATTATATCCAGAGAATCCATCCAACATAGACAACATCTCAGAGCCTGTGACAACTTGCAAAACCTGATCCATCATGGGAGAGGATAGTTTTCCTTTAGAGAATCCTTGATTCAAATTCCTAAATCCACACAGATGTGAATCTCACCATTCTTCTTCCTGACAGGCACAATGTTGGCAATCCATGTTGAATGGTGTATAGGAAAGATGATTTTTTCCTTTAGCAACTTCTAAATCTCCTGGAAAATAGTGCCAACAACCTTGGGATTATATTTCCTTTGTTTCTACTTGAACGGTTTGATCCCAAGTTTCAGAGGGATAAAGTGTTGCATCTCCTTTGGCTGAAAAGCCTTGAGATCATCATACGAATAGGAAAGGACATCAACATACCTTTTCGTAGATTTTACTACCTTCTTCTTCTCCTCTTGAGTGCAACATTTCCCAATGTTCACCATCTTAGGTTCATCAAGACTCCCAATATTCACTTTTTCACACTCAATAGACTATTAGCCCTTGGGAAGTTTTAGACTTAATGTACCTATCATGCTTATCAAACAGGTCTTCCAAACTCACCATCCCTTTAGGAATCTTGTTACCTTTCAATTTGATGCAACCATCTTGATCCGTCTCTTCCTTGATATCCCCTTCATTGGAAGATACACACTCTCTAGGCAAAGGTCTCACTTCCTTCAAAATACAACTGGTCAAAATTATCCCTAAGCTCCAAGAAAGAGAGAAAATGTTGATCATCATTGAAAACCTTCCAGTTATTTGCATTATCTGGTACGCTGGGCCTATGAATCATTTCAATGGTAAATTTCTCCTGAGAGAAATCTGGATGAGGAATCAACAAAGATCCTGAGAGACAACTAGAGAATCAGCTCTAGTGTTCCTTTCTCTTGCACAACTTCAATGGAGAAAGCATCAAGAACTCAATGGAATCCTAGACAAGATTCTTGTAATGTTTCAATCTCCTATTCTTGACTTGAAAAAGATCTCTGACCTGTTTCACAATAAGCTCTGCATCACCACGAGCACAAAGATTCTTCACTCCCATTTCTTTTTCCATGCTCAATCCAAGTATGAGTGCCTCATATTCAGTTGTATTGTTTGTATTTTCAAAATAGAGCTTGAAAGAGAAAGGATGAATGTTCCCTTCTGGAGATGTCAACACCACTCCAGCCCCAGAACCAACTGAAGAGCAGCTTCCATCAAACTCCAGAGTCCAAATGCCATTGGGGTCATGAATAACTCCCTTAGGAAGCCTTGCCTCATCTTGTGACATGATCATGTAGTTCCCATGCCCTACATCCTCATAGAGTATCTATGTGCTTTTGGGTCATCAATATTTTTGCACAATGTACTCAGTTTGTTTCTCAGGTAGAACTTCTTCATTTTTCCATTGACCGGATCAAAGCATGTGACCAATCCATTTGAATTTCACCTCCTACCTCCTTACAAAAATTTCTACTCAGCAACATCCCATATGAGGGAGGAATATCAGCTACCAAAATGGTGGCTAAGACCCTTTTCTCTGGAAAAGTAGCAAAATCTACTTGTGCATCTTTAATTCTACCAACCAAAGGCACTTTCCTACTTTCCATGGAATAACAAGAACCAAAGGCACGTGTTAGGGTCAGACCCAAAGCATGAGCTACCTTTGTAGGCATTACATTATCTGATGCTCCTGAGTCTATAACACAATTACTGAGTTTATGGCCAACTATGAGAAGAGTCACATAAAATGGTTCAATTTTCTCATTAGGGGAAGTGACTGCAGCCACAAGGCTTGATTGAGGTGAGGAAGAGGGGGTGGGAAAAAGGCCTTTAGAAGTACTAGATGAGACTTTGGATTTGGAATTTACAAAGTTTACCATTTTAGCAAAAGCTTTTGGATGAGTTTGGTAAAACTCTACCTCTGAAATTTGGATTTTAGTCTTTTTTAGGTGATCAATAATATCAAAAGATCCAGAGGTAGATGGGGCATCATTGCTAGGAACTTGAGAGACTCTTGATCTATCATTTTTAGGATTTGAAGGAGAAGGAGTTTTGGAAATAAAAGTAGAAGAGGAGGATTAGAATTACTCACCTTTTGTGTGGAGGCAGTGGGAATAGGAGCTCCTCTTCTTGCAATCACTGGAATAGTTATAGGAAGCTCCTTAGACTTCTTGGCAGGCTGCACCACTTTCTCTTTTTTGTTTGTTTTCTCCCAAGTCATAACAACATATGACTCACTATTCATATCACCACTCTTTCATCATATTCATCTTCATCATCCATACCTTCAGTGGTGAGGAAATGAACTTGTGATCCACCAAGCTCTTCCAGTTCTTCAACTTCTTCTTCTAGTTCTTCATATAGTTCATTACACTCCTCATCATCAGGTTCTTCAACTTCACAAGTGGCATTGACTGAACCTTGATGGGTGGGCCTTCAATAGCCAATCTAGTCTGAGAAGAAGGCAGGTGGTTCCTGGGCTGAAAATTCTTCCTTGAACATCCTGGTAAGGGGTATGCTGAGCCAATTGTTTCTTGAGAGCAATGAGATCATTTGCAAGCTTTTGTACTAATTGATCAGAATTGGCTCCAGGGAAGAGGAAGAGGAAGAAGCTTTAGATTTGGAGGATTCTCTTTTCAGTTTACCAGACATGATCAAATCATCCTCAACACTGATAGCCAAATGTTGATCAACATCCAAAGTTGCAAGGTTAGCTCTCCTTAGTGCATAACTCACTTCAGAAACTGGGCATTGAGGAAGAAGAACTTTTGGATTTGATCCACTGATGAGTGTTCTATGGAATTTTATTAATTAGCTTGTTGAATTTAGCCACAAACTCCCTCATGGGCTCAAATGGCTCCTTCTTGATATGAGAAATTTGTGCTAACAGAGCATGCACATCTTCAACAGGTTTGAAACATTCACTCAAACTGAGTTGTCATGGTATTCCAATTAGTGATAGACCCAACAAGAAGATGGTAGAACCAATCAACAACATTGTCCTACAATGTCTCCACAAAAATCTGACAGAGACATCTTCATGTTCAACCCCAAGAATCCCACATGCAACAATGAAGGCTATAATGTGTTCATCTGGATGAACCTTCCCATCACCCCGGAACTTGGGAAAATTTTCCTATTACCCCTAGGTAACTCATGCAATGGCTGAGGAAGAGCAAGAGGCCCAACCTGTTGTCCCCAAGGAAAGGAACTACCATCTTTGGAAAAATTGACTGAAGGGGAACTGAAACACCAGCAAGAATCAAAGCATGAAGATTAGGACTGAGATGTTCCTGAGGAATGCTATCCTTGGAATTTCTGTCTTTAGTAGGAGGTGTGCTTGTAGAACGAGTCCCTTTGTTCCTTCTTGCTGGAAGAGAGAAGTTTTTTTGTTCCAAAAGTTGAAAATGGGAATCCTCAACCCCAAGAGCTTTCTTCCCACGTGTATACCGTAGAGTCACCAGACCAACAATGATCTTGAAGTTGTTCTTTTAGAAAGGGATCCATTTGAAATGAAATCCCCAATAGAGTCACCAAAAACTGTTGGGTTTTTAAAATGATCCTTTTAACAAACCACAGTCAGGGACAACAAGTCCCTCCTCTTTAATGGGAGAGGTTCCCTTATTGAAAGCAAGCAAAAAACTTATATACAAATGTACAACTTTCAAAGTGTGGATTCCTGATACTTTGAAACGTTTTATGCCCAAAGATCATCAATACGAAAGGATGGAAGAATTAAGGAGATGAGGAAGGAAGAACATAACAATACCTTTAGGAGATATAGATGGCAGAGTATCACCTTATACGTATTGAACCAGGAGATGTAGAATAGAATCATTCACTTTCATAACCAATATAATTCCAAAGACACAAAGTTCCAGAAATCATATAAACAAGAACACAAAGTTTCTTATCATAAAAGATGATGATTCCCAAGTTTTAGACATGGAAAGAAGAAAAGCAGAGGAAGAAAGGGGAAAACTTCTATATTGATTACTTCGAATCTATTACTTTATAGAGTACCAGGATCCAACCCAAACAACAACATGGAGAATCCATTAAATAGTTTCCAAGAATGGTTACATTTGGTTACAAAAATGATGAAAACTGATTCAGAAACCGATGTCTAAGTCTCTCCAATGCCTCGATCCATTTCATGTCTGGTAAAAAACCAGACACATTGAATCACATTCATTCAATCTACCCTTCTGCAAAACTTTGAATATGATCCATCCACATGGGAGAGATTTAAACTAAAGCGGCCTATGGATGCCTTTTGCATTTTGTGCCCTTTAGAGAAATAGCACTTTGGAACATTTTGGCCCGCCCACCCACTTTTGATATGGTCTTGACACGTGGCCTTACTTGAGTGGGGACAGAGTCACAGTTTACTTTTATAATTTTACCTCTTTTCAATGTGGGCTCAAAAACAAAAATTTCCCTATCAGCCCGCTTCCCACTTTGACCTTCGATGCGGGCTTAATATTTGACTTTTTACCTGGCATGGGTGGGGCTGCAAGTCACTTTTTAACTTTAAGCTCCTTTAATGAAAACAAGGCTCAAATTCTCAAATCACCCCGATGGCCCACTTCCCCACCTTGACTTTCTATTCGGGCTTAATATTTGAATTTCTCCCTTTTGTTTGGCGGGGCCATATATCTGACCTTGGACACGTGGAGAGCTAGCACTCATTTGGAACCTACCCTTTGATTTTTCATTTGAAATTGCGCCAAGCTAACACGTGGAGAGCTCTGCCGGTTCTTTATACTTAGCCGGTTTGGGCTTACTTCTGTTGGTCATCAAAAAGGACTTCACGAAGAGCAACAAATAGGGGACAAGAAGTCCCTCCTCTTTAATGGGAGAGGTTCCCTTATTCAAAAATGAACCTATTTACACATATACAAAACATGATTTTCTTGTGGAACTTGGATATTTACGAAAGTGTTTTCTATAAGGATCATCAATTACAAAAGGACTGAGGAATGAGAAAACGAGAACGAGAAGAAAGGCACCATTTAGAATTATAGATGACATGATTAATTCTTTATGCATGCGAAGGTACAAAGAATTGAAACAAGATCATTTGTATCATACTAATAAGATGAAATTTGAAAGACACAAAGTTCTATAAATAACATCTGCAAGAATACAAAGCTTCTTAATATAATATAGACAAATGATCTTAACAAGATTAAATAAAAGCTTAGGGATAAAAGAGATCGATAGACGAAGAATGAAAAGCCCTTCGTATTGATTTCTTTATGATTTATTTACACTTTCGTAAAATAAGCCAACTTCTTCCTCCTTCAAAATGGCAAGGAGAGGCCATTATATAGTTTACAATTCATTACTTCGGTAACTACTTCTTTTAACTAAAGATTAGTTAAGGATTTCCAATCGCAATACCTCAACTTATTACAATAAATCCGAGAAAAAGAATTGGAAGAGAAGAGAGGAATAAGGAGAAGAAGACAGGTGCTTATGACTGGGAGGGACCCACTGACTTCAAAATCTGCTGCCTGAATCTCTTCAACGCCTCGGCTATGTCTCTGCCACGTGGGACTGACGTGTTGGTTGTAGATTGGGTCCAAAATCCGAGGCACTTCTCCATTTCCTTATCAAACTCGACATGAGTATGATAATCTTTATTTTCTTCTTCAATAGCAGATTGAAGAGAGCAGATCTCCTTCATTTTCTCTTTGGAAATGGAGCTTTCCTCGAATGCATTTCCTTTGACAAAAGCTCAATTGAGATTTGATTTCTTGTCGAGAGAGAGACACACTGAAGTTTCATCCTCGAAGATGACAATGTATATCTTTGAAAGTAGATACAACTAGTGTTTTGAAAGCCTCTCCCTTCTGCCAACTATTCTTCAATTCTCCCGAAGCCTTGTAGTTGTCACTGTCTTGATTGAACAGGGCCTGTGCTTGATTCTGGGAGACAACTATGGCATTATCCATTTCTGGAATCCTCAGTGCAGTGCCAATGGCGGCAGCGTCAAGTTTGGCAATGAGCTCCCCGTCAATTCACTCGAATCAGGGTTGAAATGAGCTCCGCATGAAAGCATCAGATCTCGCACATCGATTGCATGAGATTGGGAAACCACCAGCGAAAGCCAAACCGCTGTCATGAATCATCTGTGCCATTGGTGTAGGGTTTGCGTCTGTCATCCTCGACCAAAAATCACTAAATTCAAGATGGCAAACTTCACTGTCCCCGACTGGCAGACTCTAGTGGTGAGATTTGTTCTTGCCCCTAAAATTTGATCTTCATGTTGGTAGTAATTCGGAGGGTGAAGGTGGAAGCTAGACTTGGGAAGGAATTGCAGAGAAAAATGGATACACGCGTAGGAATTTAGATTGCAAAGGTTCGAGAAAAAGATAGCATGAAAGCAGTGTGTAAAACGCATAGGGGGTTCGCTCGTTATATAGTTGTTTAGGAGAGAGAAAGGTAATAAATGTGCATTAAATATATACCTACCAATTTGAAAAGCAAGATATTCGGGAGGCGGGAAAATTAGCACGAATGGCACTTGGTTCATTTGGGACATGTGGGACACGAAAGCGCGAAGTCACGTGGCTCGGCGGGTCGGGTGAAGCGGGAAAAGATTCACAAATGCTCTTGAACACGCAGAGACAAAAAAGTACGCTGAAGTGACTGCGCTGCTCGGCCGAATCGGACGAAAATGGAACAATTGGTCCAGTGAACTTGGGACATTTGGGACAAAAAGTTCCGACGGGCCCGAAAAGAATGTAGGACTTCGGGTGAACCGCCGATTAGGGAACAGAGGGCCCAATTGAACTTGGGACACGCGGACAAAAGTACGTGAAGTACGCAGCACTGACCGAATCGGACAAAAATGGAACAATTGGTCCAGCGAACTTGGGACATTTGGGACAAAAATTTCTGACGGGCCCGAAAAGAACAGACTTCGGGTGAACCGGCCGATCGGGGAACAGAGGGCCCAATTGAACTTGGGACACGCGGGACAAAAATTTCTGACAGGCCTGAAAAACACACAAAATGACCCAAAAATGTAGATTTCTCAATTTCTTTGGCATTTCACATTATCAGTACAAGAGAAAACACTTAAACTCAAAATTTTAAATTTTCACTTTCTTAAGAGCAAGGGAATTTTGAGTGGACAACACTTCCCACTTGACTTATGTTGACCTATAGACATGTGGAGGGTCTGGTGCTCATTTCGGTTTCCTTTGATACGCCTCTTGAAATTGCGTCAAGCTCATGAGTGGCTCCTTCCGCCGGTCCTGGACTTTTCAATGGCCAACTCTGTCTCTCCATTGACTCTGACCACATGGTGAGTTAGCGCTCATTTGAAACCGGCCTTTTGGTTTCACTTCTGAAATTGCGTCATTGAGGCATGTGGAGGCTTTCATTAACCCGCTTATACTTAGTCAATTTAAGTAATCGGCTCTGTCTATTTTTGGACCTAGGACACGTGGAGGAATGGCACAAGTTTGAGAACCGCCCCTAGATTTGACTCTTGAAGTTACGCCGATGAGGCATGTGGCACCATCTGTTAAACCTTCCATACTTAGCTGATTTAGGCTTGTTTCTGTCTTCATTTTGGACCTGGGACACATGGAAAGCCTATGCTTATTTGAGGACTATCCCATGGGCCCTACCCTTGGATTTGCGTCATTTGGATGTGTGGAGGCTTCCGCTGCGCTTGCAAAACATGGCCATGCCACATCTAATCAGAGATATCCACGTACTACCCGTGGATGTTGGGGAAAAAAATTAATGGGAAGATACGCCTGTCATTCCCGACTATGTGAAAAATAAAAAGAAGGAAAAAACTCCACCATTATGCCTGACTTTCAAACTATTCTCCACATAATGGAAAACTGCAAACAATACCAGGCTCGATGTGATCCATTACTCCAAGGAACCGAATCAAAATTTTTGAAACTTGACTTCAAAAAGAGGGGAATTTTGAGTGTGACAACACGCACTTGTATCAATCAATATATTACTCAAGAGCCACCCATCCGCAATAGAATTCGAGTGATCTCCTTGTCATAATCCAAGCTATGAGGAGAAAATTAGCATGCGGATCTTCTCGTCCATTATCTATACCTGTGTGCGATGTGTTTCCTTTAGCCAATTCCCTAGTAATGGAAGGATATTCTCCTAGTACAAAGATCTTGTATACCTCTTTTAAGTCGTTAATATCTTATTAGATTGTCTCTCACGTTATTTTTTTCTAACTTCTATGATTGTTCCTTCAAACATTGTATTTCACCTTGAAGATTTCTGAGTACCTCCATGGTTTCCTGGTAAACCTCCTTCTGATGTGTAGGATCTGGGTACCTTGCATGTAAAACTTCCTCCTTGGTGATGGTAGGCTTCTATTATAATGCCTCTCTAGCGTGTGCAGCTTCAGTGCATGTAGTAATCTTCACAGGTAATACCTCAAGTTCTGGTGTCAACTTTGGCATCCATTGATTTTCCACAGCGCATTGTATTCTAACCATCCCTACGCCTTTGTTCTCTTGTTTATGTTGCTTGCTAAGATGCTCATATAAGTTTGGGAATTCCTCATAGCTGTGATTCTTCCCATAAAAATAACAAGTAATATTCTGAGGAAATTCGCACCCGTAGTGGTCGAGAGGACCCACATGTAAAACACGTTCCGCAAGGAAACTTACTTCATCCACCACCACACCTCGGCCCCCGAATCCACCATGGTATCCTTGACCTCTGCCATGACCTCCTTCAAATCACCCTTCATTCCGATCATAGTGTGCTTGAGTGTGATCATGATCCTGATGCTCACTTTTTCCTTTAGAATTATCTCGATATTCCAGAGTCTTTTGAAAACCAATATCCATGGCATCATGGATATGACCAATCAACTTGTAGTCTTCTGTATCGTGATTCGTGGAATGGAAAATTTTACAATAGCAAGATAAATTCTTTCTTATCACGCATTGTAATAATGGGTAGTGGCTTGCATCATGTTCCAAATGACATATCTCACAGTCTATAAATAATGAACATACTGGATTGCAAGGACAACTATCTTTAGTGTGCCCTTCCACTTCACAATATGTACACCAAATCCCGATGACGCATCTTATGTACCGAATTTGCCGATAGTTTCACCAACTACTTTATCATATCTCGTAATATGTGCTTCCAAGAATGTGCTTGCTCTAATGTCTATACTCCCAACTACCTTAGTACGCAGGGTTGCTTCAAGTGCTTCACGTGGATCCGTATAAGTCTTATGTGTGACACACCTCCTAAAAGGTTTGATCAAGCCCCCAACTAACCATTGTGCATGTTGACTTGAATGAATATCATAAGAAATTTTAGACAATAGTGTCTTGAAACGGGCATCATATTCTCGAATGCTCTCAGTAGTGTCATGCTTAATATCCTTGAGTGCGCTTATACTCTTCTACTCAAACTTAGGGATATAAAACTCCTTAAGGAAAGCATCCTTCAATGTTACATAATCTAAGAAATTATAATCAGGTTCAAACTTCTTATACCAACCGTGTACGCATCCTCGTAATGTAGTTGTAAACTAACTTACCTTGCGCTCAAAATCCATAACTCCTTTTGCATGCCATAGTATCTCACACATGTGCACGTGTTTAATAACATCTTGTATGCCCCTATACTCTAGAAGACAAAGGGACATCTCCATGTAAATATTTTGGGGTTGGTGCGAGACCCTTTCCACCCGATCCGAACCTCCTATGTTACCTCTACCTCCAAATCCACAAGAACTAGAGCCACCTATGCCCCCTGATCCCCCACATGTAGGCCGGAAGCGGACCAAGGGATGTACTTCCCTATGTCCCAATAGTGGTACTAAACTAAAATCCTATGGTATGCAAAGTGGTACTCGAAGTGATTCCAAACTTTTGCGCGCTCAAGTTTTGTGTGGATGATGCGCCTGAGAAGGTACCTCCAAACAACAAAGAAGACATTTTCCCTGCCATAGATGTACTTGTTATCTGACTTACTCCTGCTCTTCTACTATCTAAACTATTTTGTTGAATACTAGTTGTACTAGATACTAGAAATCCAAGTGCAAGGGATAGGTCGTCGGCTAGGTTCAGATGCGCGCCCGTGACCCATGTCGTCTTTGTTGGTGCACTCCCATGTGAGGCCAAGGAGGTTTCCCTATTATGCTTTCCCAAATGGGGAGTTCCAGATGCTCTAGCTCCATGCCTTTTGTATGAGCTCCAAATCCTTCACGAGCCATCTCTCTCCTCAACATCATCTGCTCTACAATATCATGTTACTTCTCTATCTCCCTCTCATGTGCCTCATTATACTTAAGCCATCTTTCTTCTCTCTATCTTGCTTCCGCTAGGTCTGCCATCTTCCACCACACATGTTCTCGCCCCCACATGGTGAGGTTTAGCTAACCATCGCCTTCTCTTCAAAGTTTAGGTTACCATAAAGAATTTGATCACTAATGGAATTCCTTACAAATAAGTTCCCCTTGGATAACGTAAAAACTAGAACTCAGCTACCTCTCGGGAAAGAATAAGTGGAAATTGAGTACTCCAAAATATAGTTATTCAAAACACCACGGAACCAAGTATCCACAACACACATCCAAATCAGATCAACATCATAAAGGGCCTGAAATTCTTCCTGCATCTAGACAAGCATGTGATACCTCCAATTCCTTTTAGATGCATAAGCAACTAGCCACTCGTATAGATCTACTGGAAAGATAGCAAAGAATCTCTCATACAAATAGTCATACAAATTCTGCTCCACCCATGCGCGTGCATCAAACTTAGATCCAGTGTTGAACCTCCAAGCGTACTCTTCTTCCAGATCCTTTATCCACTCCTCAAAACTTGATAAGGTCAATCGATACGTCTTCATCATGAAACATCTTGAAAAATAGCTAAAAAAGAGGTCCCAGAAATGAAACCAATGATGCATCCTAGAATGCATTATATAAACCCTGTGTGCACCGGCACATCGTCCACTTTCGAGCCGAGTGCTCACCCAAAGCATGCAAAGGTACCAGACCCCTCTTTAGAGTTTCTTGTGCAGGATGTTAGTGTAAAGAAGATACATCATATTCAGAACCACAAACATTCCACAGAGTATGTTCCAGATCTAGATCTTAGAGAATCATGAATTAAACAATAACTATAATAAATTTAACCATACAAGAACCAGTTATAGTCATGCTTAACACCATTATCCATCCAATATACTCTGTTATATTAAACACTGTAATACATAGAAGTTTCTTACATTATAAAGCATCACCATAAGTTATGTGTGTATCGAGATCCAACAAAGATAACTCGTAATAATTCATTATTCATCCTCTCTCTAACTACACAACTCACTACATATTTATAGGGTTGGGTAATTTCCCTTCACCACTTACACACTTCTAAAAAATAGGTCGCATGCCGATAATAGCCATGCACCTTTACAATAACATGCATACATGTAAGTGTGCTAATAATAGGCATCTTGTAGTTAACTGCAAGAAGTAATCCTATTATTATCTTGAACTCATGTATGGCGCTTATCTGACGCTCATTCCCAAAATAGCATTTACGTGTCGCATAATTCTTCATCCTAATGTGTGCTCCACACGTTATCTCCAAAAATATCTTGCATGTATGAAAATGGCTAAGTCACGAATCAACTTATTTCAAAGTGTGTTTCCTTTCCTATCATTCTCGCACCTTCACATACACCTTGTTCCCAAACGTGAATCATATGTGTGTACTTAGAACAATATTTTCTGGTCAACAACAAAAAGAGAATCCCCTTCACTTCAAATGAGATCATGTTAGAAGAAGAGAAAATAAGGACTCGTATGCATGCATCCGATCCCACTCGTGACCGTGACCTTGCACTTAGTGTTCCAGCCTCCTAAAATAGCTATAAAGAAATAGGCTAGTGTTGGTGATAGAGTAAAGACAGTAGATTTCATTTTCCATTGATTACAAAAGTTTTTCAAACAAAAAATTCATCTATGGATACGTAGACATCTTCTTTGTTTGGTGGTTTGATTGGTGGTATATTCTCTAACACATCATCGACATAATGTAGCACACAAAATGTTGGTAATACATCTAGAAGTAGCACAAATTTACAGACTATGGGAGTTCAATTTAGTACAATAATTAGAACATAGAGTAGCTCATCCTCCGGTCCTGTCTTGCGACATGAGGTGGATTAGGAGGATCGGTAGTTTCGGGATCTAGTGGATCCGGTGGTTCGGAGGTGGAGGGAATACTAGAGGTAATACAGTGTGCTATATGACTTACTCCTACTCTTCTACTACCCAAACTAGCTTGTTGACTACTGGTTGTACTAGATACTAGAATCTAAGTACAAGGTATAGGTAACAAGATAGGTTTAGATGTGTGCCTATGGCCTATGTCGTCTCTATTGGCACACTCCCATGTGAGGTCAAGGAGGGTTCCCTATTATGCTTTCCCAAATGGGGAGTTCCAAATGCTTTGGCTCCGCGCCTTCTGCGTGAGCTCCAAATCCTTCATGAGCCATCTCTCTCCTCAATGTCATCCGCTTTGTAATATCATGTTGCTTCTTTATCTCCCTCTCACGCACCTCATTATACTTAAGCCACCTTTCTTCTCTCTACCTCGTTGCCGCTAAGTCTGCCATCTTTCACCAAACATGTTCCCCCCCGCATGGTGGGGTTTAGCTAGCCATCGACTTTTCTTCCAAGTTTAGGGTTACCATCAAGATTTTTATCACTAATGGAATGCCTTACAAATAAGTTCCCTTGATAACGTAAAAACTAGAACTCAACTACCTCTGGGAAAGAATAAGTGGAAATTGAGTACTCCAAAATATAGCTATTCAAAACACCACGGAACCAAGTATCCACAATGCGCATCCAAATTAGATCAACATCATAAAGGGCCTAAAATTCTTCCTGCATCTAGACAAGTGTGCGATACCTCCAATTCCTTTTAGACGCATAAGCAACCAGCCACTCATACAACTCTACCGGAAAGATAACAAAGAATCTCTCATACAAACAATCATACAAATTCTTCTCCACCCACGCACATGTGTCAAACTCAAATCTGGTTTTAAACCTCCGAGTGTACTCTTTTTCTATATCCTTTATCTACTCCTCAAAACTTACTAAGGTCAACCAATACGTCTTCATCTTAAAACATCCTGAAAACAACTAAAAAATAGGTCCCAGCAATGGAACCAATGATGTAGCCTAGAATTCACTATTTAAACCCCGCACGCTAAAGCACGTCACCTAGCTCGAGTGAGTGCTCACCCGAAGCACACAAAGGTATCAGACCCCTCTTTAGAGTTTCTTGTGTAGGATGTTAGCGTGAAGAAGATATAGCATATTCTCGAACCATAAACATTCCACAAATTATATTCCGAGATCTAGATCTTAGAGAATCGTGAATTAAACAATAACTATAATAAGTTTACCCATACAAGAACTAGTTACAGTCATGCTTAACACCATTATCCATCCAATATACTCCATTATATTAAACATTGTAATACATAGAAGTTTCTTACATTATAAAGCATCGCCATAAGTTATGTGCATATCAGATCCACCATCATAACTCGCAATAAATCACTATTCACCTCTCTCTAACTACATAGTTCAAAACATATTTATAGGGGTGGGGACTTGCCCTTCACCGCCTACACACTTCCCAAAATAGGTTGCATGTTGATAATATCCATGCGCCTTTACAATAACATGCATACATGCAAGTGCGCTAATAATAGACATCCTATAGTTAACTAGAAGAAGTAATCCTATTATTATCTTGAACTCATGCATGATGCTTATCAAATGCTCATTCCCAAAATAGCATTTGCATGTCGCACAAGTCTCCATCCCAATGTGTTCTCCACATGCTATCTCCAAAAATAGCTTGCATCTATGAAAATGGCTAAGTCCCGAATCACTTGTCCTGGAGCGTGTTTCCTTTCATTTTGCACCTTCACATACACCTTGTTCCCGCATGTGAATCCTATGTGTGTACTTAGAACAATATTTTATAGTCAATAAAGTGGAAGAGAATCCCCTTTAGTTTCAAATGAGATCCCATCGAAGAAGAGAAAATAAGGACTTTAGGCATGCATCCGATCCCACCCGCGACCTTGACCTTACGCTTAGTGTTCCAATTCCTGAAACACTATCGAGAAATAGGCTAGTGTTGGTGATAGAGTATAGATAGGTAGATTTCATTTTCCATTGAGTACAAAAGTTCTTCAGAGAAAAATTCATCTATAGTCAATGCAGACATCTTCTTTGTTTAGTGGTATGATTGGTGGTATATTCTCTCTGGCACATCATCGTGACAAAATGTAGGCACATAGAATGTTGGAAATACGTCTAGAAGTAGCACAAATTTGCATACTATGGGAATTCAATTTAGTAAAACAATAGGAAAATAGAGTATATCATCCTCTCGTCAGTGCTGCCTATGACAGAGATAGATCGGAGGATCGGTAGTTTTGGGATCTATTGGATCTGGTGGTTATGGAGGTGGAGGGAATACTAGAGGTAATATAGGTTCTGATCTGGTGGGCATGGTCCACACCAACCACAACAAGTCTATTACGAGATGTATCTTCACCTACCAGATTACATAGGCATTGAGGATGCAACGAGCATGTGCACATGTGTGAGATACTATGGTGCACTAAGGGAATCATAGCTCTTGAGTGTAAGGTAATTCAATTTACTACTACTTTGTAAGGGTGTGCGCATAGTTGGTATAGGAAGTATGATCTGAACTAGAATATTGTAAATTACAACACACTTTATGATGCTTTCTTGGATGAGTTTTATATACCTGAGTTTGAATAGAAAAGCATCAATGCATAAAGGAGATTAAACAGGTGTGACTAAGAGTGTAAAGAGTATGATGCATGCTTTAAAACTTTGCTATCAAATTTGTCTTATGATATTCACCCTAGCTAACATGCACAATGGTTTGTTGGTGGTTTGATCACACCTTTTAGAAGGGCACTCTCTCATAAGATGTTTACAAATCCACGTGAGGCTTTGGAGGACGCTCTGCACACTGAGGTAGTTGGGAGCGTAGATACTGGAGTTATCATGTTCTGGGAGATGCAGATTGCATCTATGGAAAAATAGTTGGAGATACTATCACCCAATTTGGTACATGAAATGCACAATGGGGCATGGTGTACAGATTGTGAGGTTGATAATTGGCCTCGTAAATATATTACCTTAAATTGGTGCCATATTTGCTAGATTGTGAGTTCTATCACTTGGATCATGATTCGAGTATGTGTTTGTTGTTGCATGCAAGCAATAACTGGAAGAATGTTTCCTATTATTGTAAGATTTGTAAGTCTCACACTCATGATATGGAGAATTGTATATTGATTGATCAGATTCATGAAGCTATTGAAATTGGTGTGTACCAAACTAGTGTTGTGAATAATTCAAAGGAGTAGGAAGGACAACATCATGAAGGGCACTCTGATGGAGGTGGTAGAGGTAGAGGTTACCGTGGAGGATATAGAGGTCATGGTCATGGCGGTGGAAGAGGTGACTTCCCTCAGGAACCTATTTTACATGTGGATCCCATGATCATTATAGGCGTGAATGCCCTTAGAATGTAGTCTACTCATGGTGCAGAAGCAACATATGTTTGAATAATTTCATGTGTTATATGAGCACGTGATTAAGAACTATTATAATAATGATAAGGGTGCGGGGATGATTAAAATGCAAAGCACGTCATGGAAGACTAGGGGATGCTAAGATTGTGCATGATCCTGAGATGTTGCTTGTGTTAGTGACTACACATGCTGAGGATGCATGCACTCGTGAGATCCAAAAGAAGAAATATGTTATTATAAATAAATATATGATAAATTTGAAATACCCAAATCCTACCCACCGTAAAGAGGTATAACAAGATACTATGAGGTTATCATAAACTTGCAAGGTGAAACACAATGCTTGAAGGAGTAGTCACGAAAGATGGAGCAGAGAAAGATAGTTGAGATTCATCAAAAATATGTTGATGACTTGAAGGAGGTTTGTAAGATGTTACACCAAGATAATATCATTCCATTGTTATGGTAATGGTTGAGGAGAAGATACCGCATGATTGGATCTCGAGCGAGAGAGACAGGATATTTCATGCGAACTTACCTCCACAGCCTTGAGTATGATAAAGAGATCACTTTGAATTCAGTTGTTGATGGGTGGTTGTTGAGTAACATACTGATTGATACATGTACTCACCTTAGATGCATGGAATCAGATGAGGAGACCACCGTTACATCCCTCTTTGAATTTTTGTATATGGTGAATAGGACTAAAGCCATGCCCATTGGAGTATTGAAGGATGCCACTATTACTATACAAGGGGCAAGTTTATTGAGGACTTTGAAGGTCTTGGCACTTGCAGAAGTAGATAGTTTTCCAACATTTCTTGGGTACCCTTGGTGTTACGCAAATAATGTTGATTTGCACTTTAATAAAGGTTATATCAGTTTTGAGAACAAGGAGGAGCGTGTAATTATTCCTTTGATGATGGGAAGGCTGCACCATATGTAGAACCCTTGAGTGAAGAGGATCTAAATAGAATATATGTGCGCATACATTTAGGGATCCTAAAAATTTTGAGCCATCTAAATAAGGTATTATTCAATGGGATGATTCTCATTCTATGAGTGATACAACCAATATTTCCTGTGATAACTAGGCACATGGAACATATGAAATGGTCAGGTGAGAGATCAAGAATACAGCTTACTCACGTGATACGGCCGCGCATTGTTCAAAACTTGAGTCATAACTAGGTACTTTGGTACACTGGTGAAGGAAACCCCAACTTATTTCTACTCCCCATGGAAGCTCTAGTGGAAGGATGAGGGTGACTAAAGAAATATATTGGTTTATACCCTGGACAAGACAATAGCGCATTGGTGGACTACACACATAGATAACCTATTAGAATGGTGACAAGAGGTGAGAATCACCTTTTCTACTAGGTTTCTAAGGAACAATGTACCTTCTCAGATATGTGAATTCCATGGGAAGGATTCTTCTTTGCACCACGTTCGTAAGTGTGAGAGACTCTAGACAAAGGGGTAGGAGGCCTTCCACCATCACTCTAGGTACATAAGTTCTACGCCACTCTAAGTGGTTGCATGCATGGTATGTTCATGCAAAGCTAACAAGAGAAACAATTAATTGGTAGGAGATGACCTTAGGTATGATTCATACTTTTGACTATTTTTCTACTAAACCTCCAATGAATGAAGCATTATAGATTGTGAAGCACCTTACGATGGGGGATAGTGTAAAATATGAGGAACTCCTATTAGATATGTTTGGGGAGTTAGATTTGGAGGCATGCTTTGAAGAAGAAGAGATAGATGAGGAGCAGCTTGGGCAGCCTAGCTAGAAAAATAAAAGGGTAAATTAGTTTACATGATTGATGATGATGAAGTAGAGAATCTGGATGTTGATCACACTATAGGTACACATGAGGTCTTAGATAGTGTTGATGAGAAGGTGTGCTTTATCATGAGCCTATGAAAATGAAGAAGGTCAACATTGGGATAGATACATAACCTAAGGAAGCCATTATTGGTGACTATTGGTTTGAAAAAGAGGTGGCAAATATTATTGAGCTACTGCACAAATTCCAAGACTTATTTCTATGAGGCTATCATGAGTTAAAGGGATTACATCCCTCTTTGGGTGAGATGAGGATCAAGTTAAAGGAAGGTGCATGCCTTGTTAGGAAAAGGCCTTACAAGATGAATCCTAATTTACGTGTCAAATTTAAGGAAGAGATTGATAAGATGTTGAAATTTGGAATCATTGAGCCCATTGAGGAGTCAGTGGTTAGCCCCATGGTAATAAGCATAAAGAAAGATGGTAGGATAAGGATATGTGTGGACTTAAATAGAGTTTGAATGTTTCTTGTGTCATAGACCCTTTTCCCACACCTTTTACTAAGGAGATCTTGGAGTGCATTGTAGGCGCGAGATTTACTCTTTCACTGATGGATTATCTAGTTATCATCAGGTGTAGATTTCTAAAGAAGACCAAGAAAAGACAACTTTCACCACTAAGTGGGGAAGTTTTTCATATACAATTATGCCCTTTGGGTTTAAGAATGTGCATGCAGTCTTTTCGCATTGTTGTATAAGTATTTGAGGAATTTATACATAAGTTTTTATAGGTTTATTTGGATGATTGGATTGTATATGGGTTGGTAAAAGATCATTGTGACAATTTGAGACTTATGTTTGAGAGGTGTCGATAGTTGAACATCTCTCTCAACATTAATAAGTGTATCTTTGTGACACCCTTTGGGAACTTTATTGGGACATATTATATGCAAAGAAGGTTTGTTGGTAGATCCTACTAAGGTTGCAATTATCTTGGGTTTGGAGGAGCCTACCAATTAGAGTGAGGTGTGCGGGTTTAGGACATACAGGTTATTACAGAAGTTCATTAAGGGATATGCTAAGATTTTCGCGCCCTTGGAAGAATTGTTGAAAAGTAAAGGAAAGTTCCATTGGGATGAGGCACAACAACTAGCATTTGAGACATTGAAGGAAAGACTTACTTATGCACCCATTCTGACTTTCCTTCTTGGGATAAATTGTTTCATGTACATGTTGATTCCTCTATCATGGCCATTGGCATAGTGTTAGCATAACCTAGTGATGGTATTGTTGATCATCCTATTTGTTTCACAAAAAAGTAAGTTGACACCAAATGAGCGAAGAATTATACAACTACAGAGCGCATGAAGCATTATCCATGATTTACGTGCTGCACAAGTTTAGAAAATACTTATTGGCAACTCCCTTTATATTTTATACAAATCACATGAACTTAAGTACTTGGTTAATAATCCGTTTTTCAGGGGCACATATGCCGGTGGATTCTCTTGTTTTAGAATTTGACTTTATCATGGTGGTAAAGTCAAGAAAGAGAAATTCCAAGATTGGATCATTTATCAATAATTAACTCAAGTGAGGACACACAGATCATTAAGGACAATAATGTTGATGCCTATTATTCAGATTAACCATGTGCCCTCTTATTTAGAAGATATTGCTTTGTTTTTGCATACTAGTGTGGCACCTAAAGGGATGAAGAGCTTAGAGAAGAAACAACTTTCATACATGTCACACCTTACATGTTGATTAGTGGAGATTTATACAAGTTAGGTCTGTGATGATATTTTACACGATGTGTACTTGAACATGAGCATGAAGCTATAATGGAGGAATATCATGGTGGGATTATAGGAGGACATTAT
Source organism: Taxus wallichiana var. yunnanensis (assembly GCA_018340775.1). Taxonomy (NCBI): domain Eukaryota; kingdom Viridiplantae; phylum Streptophyta; class Pinopsida; order Cupressales; family Taxaceae; genus Taxus; species Taxus wallichiana. The sequence goes on from CM031238.1 coordinate 876,961,839, forward strand.
GTAGGAAATGCTACCACGCACAATTTTTTCTAGTTGGCCTTTGGTGGGAAACACTATATAAGGATTGTAAAGAGTATGTTAGGGCATGTGATCATTGTCAATGCCTTGGGAAGCCTGGGCATAGGGATGAAATGCCTTTGAGACCAATATGAGTGTAAACCTTTTGAAGAAATGGGAATTGACTTTGGGTCCTATTTCCCCACTTGCACGAAGGATTGGATCACACTATATTATTACATGTACAGATTATCTGACTAGGTGGGAAGAAGTAGTGCCTATGAAGGATTGCATGGCAGCTACAACAACAAGGTTCTTATGGGAGAACATTATCAACATAGGTATGGATGTCCATGAGCTTGACAAGTGATAGGGGCACACACTTTTTGAATGAGACTATCAAATATTATTGGTTAAGTTTATGGTGGCGCATCATAAGACAACACCCTATCACCCATAGGCCAATGGGACTATTGAGGCTTTTAACAAGATATTGGGACACACATTGACAAAGATATGTGATGTTGGAAGGAAATATTGGGATGATAAAGTCTTTGTTGTACTTTGGGCATATAGGAAAACTTACAAAATATTGAACAAAGCCACACCCTTTCGCTAAGGTGTTTGTGCGAGGATTTTTTTACCGTGGAATTTATGCTACCCTCCCTACATATTGCATGCGTAGGAGGACTAGATGATGAAAAATCACTTGAAGAGTGTATAGATAAACTTGATGCAGTTGGATGAGAGGTGTGTCATCACACGTTAGAGCTAGAAGATAGAGAAGGCTAGAAGAAGGCATGACATGATAGGCATATTAAGAATAAGTAGTTTGAGGTTGGACAAATGGTTCTTCTTTATGACTCCAAGTTTGTGCACGCCACCACCCTAGGAAATTGAAGGTGCATTGGTTGGGACCATATGTGGTGACATATATACTTGATTCAGACTTTTGTTATAATGCATTAGATGGCACTCAATTTCCTTTTATTTCAACAGGGAGTAGGTTAAGCCCTACTATAAATAAGTCTTCTTGGTGTTTGTAATAAGGTAGTGTTCCATTAGATTAGATTTCCTTTAATGCATTTTTTTATATGTTTTTCCTTTCATCATTGTTATGCTTTGTCAATTTAGTTCAATGTTTTGTTGTAATAAGTGTGCTTGCATGCACTAATAGCTGATTACTATCTAAGTGAATTCATGCACAGAGGACCACACATACTCTTAGTGTGGGGTGGATCAAAGTACAAGAGATGAGAATGGTTGGCCCCTCTTGATACAAGTTGGTTTGGTTGAAGGTATCCTCTGGAAGGATGCCAGTGCGGAAGTGAAAAGGGGTTACAAGTGTTGTGCATAAGGTGTTCTAGATAAATTGGGTTGATTGAAGACCACGCAGGGAAGATGATCATGTAGTGTAACATGAGGTAGGTAGTGGCATGGAGAACTACTTGGGATATGGTGCAAAGGTTTTGTACTTTGGCGCATGGAGGCACTGCAGGAGGTTATGTGGCTAAGAAGTAGTATAGCGCTCTAAAAGGTTACGAATGCAACACATGCGTGAAGTGAAGTTTGTAAAAGTGGAAAAAGGAAAAAAATTACTTTATTGGAAAAAGTAACTTAAAAATGTGGGTCGAAGGGACATGAGGGTCATGGAAAAAGTATAAATAGGGGTCTAGGGTAGTCATTTGGCTACCTTTCCTTTAAAGAAAATTTGAGCTACTCGAGTGAGTGAAGTGCAAAGAGCTCTAAAGAAGAAAGAGAACGTATGAACCAAGGTGCGTGGAGTATGTGTGAGAATCCTTGTGGGAGGGTGAGTTGGAACCAATAATAGAGCATGAGAAAGAGGGTTCCATACATTTTTGAAGTGGTCAAAGTTTGCAGAGATCTTGGGTAGGAGGAAATTTTGTAACATAGAACACCTAGGGCACACGATTGCAGAGAAATGGCACTAAAGGCATGGAATTTGAGGAAAAAAATTCTCGAGGTCATGACAAAGAACCCCTAAAGATATTTACTCAAAATGCAATATCCCCTTGGTGTGCTTAGGGTGGAGATTTGGAAGTCGAAGCTTACCAAATGTAAGATCAATGAGTACAATCACCACATGGAGGAGAATGAGAAGAAAATGAGGGAAGATCTAGAGAAAATACTTCCAGAGTTAGATGAGGCTGGAAATCCCTTGATTGATGACTCCATGAGGCAATAGTTGAGAAGACTACAGTGTTGTAGTTATGGGAGCTCCCTTTTTCACAAACCTACACATCTCTTCCATGGATGATGTCATGGGTGCATGAAGACTTCTTCTACTTTGCTAGAAGGAGAATGTGTCTCACTACTTAGTTAATTGAGTATGTCACAGGTCTTTGAAGCATGAGGGAAGACATGGCTTTAGATTTATGTGTGACAACAAAGATAGAAGAACTAGCCGTGAAATTTTATATGAAAAGGGTGGTAGGGAAATGACCATTACGGATATGGATGATCCTACACTTAGGGTTTCATTAGATTAGTGAGCTACAAATTGGGTGCTTCGAGTGCTAGATGACATGAACAAGAAATTTCTATATGTGGCATACAAATTTTGAAAAGGGAACACTAAAACATTTCACATAATTCATCATGAATGGTATCATTGAAGAAACAAAGTTGTAGAAATGAAGAAGGTGCCAAGATCACGTGGGGGTCAATATTACTATTGATTTTGTTTTAGGAGATCGGGTGTCAAATGGACCTAAGGATAATATGTGGGTTTACCCACTAGTACATCCATCCCCCGCAGTACAATTTGTAGGGTACACTTGTGATGGCACCATCACAAGCACATACAAGGCACACATGAACAAGTGGTATGATAGACTAAGAGGGGCGTTTGAGAATGAATGATTCCATGAAAATTTCCCATGGTGGTTGGGGAGCAAGTGAAATTTTTGGTCATGCAACACTTTAGCCTTGCACGGTTTAGGATGGTGAAAGGGGAGATGGGCCCCTGGTGTAAGCTACCATTTGCATTCTCTACATGATACCTCAAGTGTTCAATCAACTAGATCAAGGACACACAAAAGTTAACGTTTGATGTAGATAAAGTTGATTCAGACCTGCATACATTGTGTGTGACATATAGGTATGACTCTAAACTGACGTGTACTTGGAGGTATTGAACCAGATATGTTGGACTTGCACCCCAGTTAATGTTACTATCAAGGGATTAATAAGCAGAGTATTTGTACAATTGCAACCTAAGACTCATGGAGGATTCGAGGTGGAGGTAATAAACTCCACCTTCCCATAGCCTAGAGGAATAGTTGTGCCACCAATACACAAGGCACTGTGAGGAAGAATCCCCTAAGAAGGAAGAAGGAGATGAAGAAGAGGGAAAATTAGACCATTCAAGGAAGAGAATGTACTATTCTCGATGGAGTAGTAGTGGTGTGTAGGAACCTCATAAAGGGGAAACAGAGAAAGAAATAAATAAGTTTGCTAAAGCTATAGTAGTTCTCCGTTCTAGAGAGAGAGAGTCTAAAGAAGAAGATATGGATTTCACCTCACTAAGAGAGGAGTTAGAACAAGAAATTGAGGAGCAGGAGAAAAGGGAAAAGAAAAAAAAGTAGAAAGCAAGCTCAAGAGAAGAAGAAGGTGCCAATGAATGAAGAAGGAAATAAGATCCTAGTGAAGGAAAGTACACCTTTGGTTCATAGATAGAGAATTAGGAGAAAGGATATTGGTGACACTTTTGTCATCAAGGAGGATACATGTTTGGGAACAAGAACAAGTACACCCACTCCTAAGAAATAGAGAACCAAGAGAAAGGTGGAGAGGAAAATGGTGGACCCCTAGGTCACCTCACATGGACTTCATGGATGACCCCATGAAGGTATTATGGGTGTGCTTTTCAGAGCATGATACCAACAGAGAGAAGTTGCATGCTTGGGAGTTGTTGGGTCAAGATGGAGGGGTATCCAGGATGAGGAAAATGTTGAGTTGGAATTTGCATACTCATTCGAGGAACCTGAATTTGAGGTAAGTGAGCATTTGATTGAAATAATGATATTGAAGAATAATCTTGGAGAGAATTACAAGGCTATAGATCCAAACCATTTGACAAATGAGCAGGCATGCAATGCCTTAAATAATATGGCTTTAAAGTGGTGAGGAGGAAAGCTTAGATGCTAGTGCCACTATTTACACCTTGGTCATAGAATAAAAAGGGGAAAGAGAATGAAGTGGATAGACTTTAGAAAGGATTACATGGAGAACATAAAATAACCAAGGAGGCGTATGATAGGGTTGATGCGCTAGTGTAAAATATCCTGGAGCAATGCCCTTCTCTTAGTTAGCTAAATCATAATGGATTATGAAGATGAGATGGCTTATCTAGAGGATCTAGTTGGGATGCTCTTGTTAACCTTCAAAAGTGGCATAGGCCATCGAGGAGGAGATTGTGAAAGAAAAGGAGAACAATAAGGTTTTCATTGAAGAAAGGATCACTGAGCTAGAGGACTTAGTTTTCCAAGCTCAAGGAAGCAAGCACGAGAGCATATATCAACTTCAACAAGTGCCAAAAGTGTGAGCCCTACATTGATGTTAGGTTGGTGGATGAAGAAGTTATTTTGAAGACTATACAGAAAGGACCCCAACTAACAAAATTGAGTGCACACAACTGATTGTGGAGACCACAACGCAAAAGGATAAGATTAAAATAAAGTGTGAGAAACTAGAGCTATGAATAGGTGAGTTCTAGAATTCTATACTGGAACATATGGATGAGATTGAGGGCACATGCATGGAACTAATGGTGGTCATTAAGGAGCTAAAGGGTAGAGTTGAAGAGATCACTCTCGATCAAGTGTCGGGATTGTAGAGGTTGCACCTAGAAAAGCATTAGAGGAACTGGAAAAATGGAAGAAGGTGGTGGAGGAGATAGATGCATAGTTTCCAGAGATCCTCCATCCACCTATGCCTTAGAAAATTATTGGGTATGATGTTTCTTTTTGGGCGTTGAAATTTTTCTATATTCTCCAACAATTTTTGTGTTTACATGATTAAATAATTATTAGGGATGGAAATCCAATTAGTGTGGGGTAATGTTGGACCCCGAAATATGCTAAGTATAGCGGTGTGAGAGTTTTGAACACGAAAGGAGGCACGAGAGCATACATGCGTAAGTAGAATAGGTAGTGGCGCGTGGAGGCTCGCGCCAGGATGAACACCTTCAGGACTTAGCTGTATTTTGAGCCATGGGATGGAATTGGAAGATGAATGGTTGGAGTGGCGGTCAAGAAAAGTTTTGGAGATAGGATTAAAGCATGAAGACTTGGGGTCGAAGAAAAGTCTATTTTGAGAGAGGTCACATGTAGAAAGAAGATAAAGCATCATGTAAGGCTGGAAGCTAATAATAGGATGCAGATCTAATGTTAATTATAGATGGTCTATTATTAAGTGAAGCTTACATGCTTCTTTAGTTTCTTTTAAGCGGCACATGGCTATTTTGAGCATGCATCCTATTTTGAGAATGCATGGGTGGTGAAGGGAAAGTCCCCACCCCCTATATATGTATTGATTTGCATGGTTTTGGCATCATCATGATCATCAAACTGTATGTGTTAGAGTTATGCTATTGGTTTATGAGCATGCATAGCTTATGACAGTGTTATTTGTATGTATTCAACTACTGGTTTGTGATGAAGTAATATAATGGATCTTTGTGGATGGATATTGATTGTTGATGTTACTTCTCATGACTATTGTATGGTGAATCTGATCTTGATTCTTGTTTGATTCATTATGCACTATGGTTGTGAGTTGATTCTTGTTATGCTTTACCTTTGATTAGTTACTTATGGTTATGGAATATATGAATGATCATCTAAGTTCCTCATTATCTTTTTATGGCATGGAACAATCTGTAATGAGAACTACAATTCTTGTGTTGGGGTTACTACTTTGTATCTCCCGTGTTTGAGCTCGTGAAGTTGGTAATGGATTTTGAATATTTTATCTCGTAATTTCATTTTGTTTCATTTTTAGGAGGGATTTTTGTGATGCCTACTGAATATTGTGAATGAAAACAAATGATCAAAGTGAGTTTGCGTATGAAGAAGGAGATGAGAAAAGGCCCGAGCATTGGGGAGAACTGCATCAAGAATGAAGTGCCTGTGGGAATTTCCAAAACTAGTCTCGCATCAATGTTGTTAACGATTGCACATAATTTATCACCCTGCAAATACAACCCTCATCAATAGGGTCACAATATTATGGTTGGTCACATTAACCCCCCTTCATTATGATTTTGGGTAGGCGATTGTTTTTGTGATTAATGAGACAATTTTCTTATGTGTGATCAAATAAAGTGGGCTACATGTCTCATAATCGATATCAATAATAAATATTAGCAAACAAACAACCCTTCTATTTGATTCCATTGAAAACATTAACAAGTATGACAAGGCTTTCGTATAGTTGTCTACAAATTCAAGAATAAAATTTACCCTCCATTTTATTCAATAGTAAATGTTTAATGGTATGATAGTTTCATATAATTTTTAAAATATCATCTAAATTTTTTTGTTACAAAACCAATCTCCATATAGAATATAGTTTTCTACAAATATGTGTATGTAAATACCTTCCAACAGCTTCAATCTATAGCAAAAAGCTTTTTATAATTTTAGGGTTTGAAAATAAATTCCCCTCTTATCCATTCAATAACCAATATTTTATAATGTAACAATTTTACATTCAATAATTTTATCCCTATAAAAATAACAATGTAATAATTGTATTGGAAAAGTAATTTTAGAATAATTATCTTCTAGAAACATGTTTCTACAAAAAAATTTGTCAATGTTTTATTTAGAATGTTAAATTTGCATTTTTAATTAAATTTTTCTTGTATATTAAATAGGCACTTAGAGAGTAAAATATATTAGCTTTTAGATAGATGTATTTAAGATATCTATACTAGTAAACTATTTAAATGTCATAGAAAAGTAAAAAAGAAAATAATTTATCTTAAATTGACAATTAACGAATTCATCTTAAATGAACTCTAGAAAAGAAATTACTGATTTAAATCATGCCTGTATTAATGTTCCAAGAAAAATGTTTGTTTGATATAATAATATTTTTTTGATAATTTTTCCACCCCCGGTTTTTACAAACTAAAATTTGATGGATCCTCTAAAGGTAATCCTAGACTATCGAGGGCGAGGTGTATTATTAGAGATGAGTTTGGGAAAGTCTTCATCAGTAGGTTTTTTCATTGGCGGATGGTATCTCGCAACTTCATCAAGCACAAGCTTTGTTAAAAGGAGTGAAAATAGCAGTGTGGCTACAGGTTGCAGTAAGAATATTTGCATTGAAGGGGATCCCAAGGTGTTCTCCATTCTCTCGGGGGATTTCGAGAATTGTCACTTAGAATTTTTCATTAATAATATCTTAGTTTGATTGGATAAAATCAATTTTTGGTAAGCCTCTCATATTTATAGGGAGGAAAATAAGGTGGCCGATTTTTTTCCAACGAAGGTATTGTTTCGCGGGAAGGGGAAATTATTTCCTCGCATGTTAAAGACCGGGATGGCCTTAGAGCCATCATTACGGGGATTTGGCTATGCATTGATTAATTTCTCGTTGGATTCGGCACATCTAGGAGGGCTTCAAGTAAAAGCCTCTACCTTCATTCTATAGGTGTGTTGCAACTATTATGTTCTATTTCAATGGTGATGTCTTCTCTGCCACCGGTTTTTTTAGAGGTGAGAAACAGAGATGGCCTTTTTAATGTGATTACATAGTCCCATTTGTGGAAAAAATTCAAGGTTGGTTCCTCCTGTTTGTGATGTAATTGAAAGGATTTTGGGGGATGAATATCTTCTCGATTCAAAATAAGCCGGGGTTAACTCATAATTTGCTTCTGTTTTTTGTGTCAAATTTTCTCCTCATTAAATAGAAAAGACCGAAACCTTAGAGATTGCTCACTTTTTCATCTTACCATCTCACGGGGTAGGCCTAGATGAGGAGGTGGTGAATTGTAACTTGTCTTCTTTGTTCATGTTTTAAGGTCCAAAGAACAGAGGGCAAGTTGGACTGAGAGAAGGGTTTAGTGGAGCAACTAGCAGAGTGGAATCATTCTCTCATTTGGTTCACGCAAGTGGTGTATGATTTTGTGAATCAAATTTTCTCGATCCATGTCGTCTTCCCCCTCTGTATCTTCCTATAATAAAATCCTCACTCATTCCAATGCCTTCTCGCTCGCCCATCGGGATAAGCTTGGACTATCTTATTCTCTCTTACTAAAAATGGCCAATGCAATTGGCTGCCTAAGATGGTAAATCGAGGAGCTCGGCAGTCATGTTTCGCATTCTCGCAAATGTCAAGTTAGAAGTTATTGAAATCTCTCGATGATGATTAGGTGGCTTGGTTTAGTTGTGATTGTGATGGTTTTTGGTTGTGGGTTTGTCATTAGTGTTTTTATTTTTGTTGTTGGTCTATTTTGGTTGATATTGGACTTTGTTTGATCTTTATATGTTTGTAAGGATGGGGTCCCACCAACCCCCGATTCATAGCTCGGTTCAAAAGCGTTTAAAAATATAATTTTTTTGTGATAATTTTTATTACTCTTGGTTTCCTTAATCAACAAATTTTCTATTAATACAACTACATATTTTGTATGTATATTAATAAAAGTAGATATATTATATGTCAAATGAACTACAATTTTTTTATAATTTTGATTATTCTTATTTTCTTTAATCCAAAAAAAATTTCTATGAATACAACTAGATATTTTGTATGTATATTAATACAAATAGATACATTATATGTCAAATGAAATACAAAATTTGGGTGTTTATAAACACCTCAATTCAATTATGAGTTATTGGTGAGGATCCAACATCAAACAATTACAATTGAAAATGAACTACAATTGAAAATGATGGGCTATAGTGGAGGGTACACATTAATGTGATAAAGACCAAAATAATTATCTAGAAGTGTTTGTGGTGCTTTATACAAGAGCCATGAGAATTGTGTGGTTTTTGATGTAGAATAGAAAAACAAGAAAATGAAGGATAAGAATATGCACCAAGTTGAGAAAAAGAAAAATGACCATAGAAATCTACATACATGCCATCAACATTTAATTTGAAAAATATTTTGAAAATGAATAAGTAAATTAAATATATATTAATTAACCTTTAATAAATATATTGAAAAGTTATATCCTCACACATAATTTTAAAGGCGTTTAACTTTTTAAAAATATAAAAAGTATGCCAAAATAATAGGTAATGATAATTATGTCGAAAGGCGTTTTCCAAAGTGGAATGAAGCCTCCTACAACCGATATGTGTCAAAGAATGGATGGCGTAGAGGAGGCAAGGATGGACGTTGAAGTACGTGTTTCACAAAATTGTCGATCATGCATCAAACCCTAATCATTATGTAAACCCTGAACAATGTATGTGGTGGTGTACTTATTTATCCTACTTGTTTGGGAAGAGTCATTTTGTAGAAGGGATTTCACCAAGAGGCTCAAACATTGATTTCAAATTATCAGATCATTTCTATTGTCTCTCCCATCTACAACATCTCCAAGTTCTATGTGGGTCCTCAAGTTTTTGCTAAGCAATAAAGAGCCCAGAAGCCCGTGTTGGAGCGGTGGAGAAGGAGATCATGTAGGTTCGGCATTCACCCGTAAGTTTCATATAGAGAGGTTCCTTTCTTTTGAGAATGAGGAAACCGTGGATGTAATCCTATGGGTTTCCACCCCGACCTTTTGTAATACTATTAAAATTGGTTCATTGCCACCACCATAGAGGAGGATGTGGAGGAAGTGAGTAATGATGGGATTTATCATGGAAAACGACATTTGTTGTGTGGTTTTCAAACTTGTAGTTCTTAAATTTCAATTGTTTTCCCTCCTCTAAAATTTCATCTCTTTTTTCTTGTCTTAAATTTCTAGTGTATTTTTCTTCTATTATGATTTTTTATGTTCTTTTAAAAATCGTACTTGGAGGTTTGAATAAAGTTAATTTTTTTAATTTTATTTTAGTAAAAGATCACAATATTTTTGCGTTAAAAGACAAAGATCCCTAGAAAAGATAAGAAATGTGAGCCGCTAGCATAATTAATGTAAAAGATCAAAATTCCCTTTCATTTAAATTTCTTCATTTTGTAATTACGCCTCTCAGAATACAAGATGGAAGAGGATAATGGGTATAGCTAAAATGGATAGAGCTAGGGTTAATAACTAGTTGTTCTGCTTATTCACAAGATAATTAAGGGCATGGCATTGTCTACGTGTTGGTTCTGGTTTTGGCGGCGGCGTTAGAGGTGGCGGCGATTGTTGTGGTGGTGGAGTTGGTCGTGGCGCTGGAGTTAGCGGTGGTTTTGGCCTTAGTGGTGGGGTTGGTGGTGGTTATTTCCATGGACGTGGTGGTGGTTTGTTTCGTAACTCGGCCTTGAGAAAATGTTGGTGACTATTTAGGTGGAGTCTATGTCCTTAGCAGAGGTGTTGGAAGTGGCTTAGGTGGTGGGGGTGAATCAAGTGTAGGACTGAATTGTGGTAATGATTTAGTGACGGGTTGGGTGGAGTTTTTTTGGTAGTAGTTGTGGTGATGGGGTTGATGGGGTTGAGTTGGGAGCTATGGATTCAAAGGTGTTGAATGAAGTTAGAAAGACTTGACATCGGGTATTTTTCTTTCTCAATATTATTGATTACTATAGTGTGCAGTAGCTTTAGCAACAAATTTTTAGGAATGGTAAATAATTATAGAAAAATGGTGAATGATTGTATTTTATAAGTTTCCATACTTAGTTAGGGAAGGATGTTTCATGTTGTTGTTAATGTGGGTCACTATCATTTTGAATTTGAATTTGTCCCACGAATGGAGAGGCCTTTGTTTTGTGCTGCAAAGGAAAATGTTGCAATTGCCTCAACGGATTTTTAATTTTTGGAAAGGGTTCTTCTAATCATATTATCCTACATGGCCGGGTTCATCCCCAACCTCCCATACCCTTTCTAGTTCATATCTGGTATGGATACGTCAGTAAATGCAGATACATACAGGGTACATCTAGGTTCTTCCCGGGTATGCCATGGGTACATCCAGACATACCCGTGATGTAACCAGAAGAACCCAAGGAGAAATATGGTTTTTAAGGCATTAAAAAAAAATTGTTTGTTTGTTTTGACATTAACTGTAAATATATTCATGAAAGCAGTTGGTTCGTTTGAATTTTGAAGTATAGGGGCCTCTTTTTTTCCTCAGCTTATTTTCTGTCTTGCTTTCTCAAATATAATGAAATGAGAGAACCCTGAAGGCTGAATGTTTTTTATTTGCCATTTTCAGATAAATAGATATTTACCAAATCACAAGTGACAACACATTATATTATTAAACTACATACACGAATGTTGCAAACAATTTTTCTTGGAACAAATCCACATTCCAACCCATACATTGAATATTATGGTTTAACATAATGATATTAATTTAAGTGCAGCAATGTGTCTGGATTCGAAATAAAATTGTGGGAAAAAAATTGGAACCCACAACCTTCTGTCCACATGATCAATGAAATGTAAAATCTTAAGTATATAAATATTGTATGTTTTGAAAATTTGAACATTGATCCTAGCATATTTTTCAAGTTTTGTTTGTATTCATGTTGACATGATATTCGTATATCATATGTATGGCAGCCACATGATCAATGAAAATGTAAAGTCTTAAGTATATTGGATGTTTTGAACATTGATTCAAGTTTTGTATTACTATTTCAGTTTTTTATGGACTAAAAAATGAGTAAAATGAGTGTGTGTGTGTGTGTGTGTGTGTGTGTGTGTGTGTGTGTGTATGTGTGTGTGTGTGTGTGTGTGTGTGTGTGTGTGTGTGTGTGTGTGTGTGTGTGTGTATACGAACGTATCCAAGACATATCGTACCCAAGGGTTTTTTAAAATTGACGTATCCGTGTATCGATCACGCACACGAACCGGTACTTATTACCTATATCATGGCAAAGATAGATTTTATTCAACACACTTCCTCGTGTTTTCCTAATAATGAAATTTAACATATAAGTAATCTTCATCATACCTAGACATTACATGGTACATAGTAAAAAGTCCTCCCAAATCGAGAGCTATTTGCATTCAACAAGGTAGAGAATCTTAAGGAGCTTTAGTCTAAAAATTTTGATCTCGCCGATAAAATCTATATATTACTCATGACAAACATTGTGGATAGGTTTCAAACTCTCGGAAACTATTGATTCTCCCCTTTTTTTTTTCCCAAAGTAAACTTAATTCACCTAAATAATGTGAGAAAATCCCAGGATGATAAATTAGAGAACATAAATTATCCGGGTAGGAACAACTTGAGCCATCGAATAGGTGTAGGAACTTCATGTCGCTCATTCCATTTAGTCACCTATCGAGTGTGTTAGTTTAGGGGATCTCAATGATGATCAATCGTGCAACACCAAGTTCTTATTTGTAAAAAGCAAAAATTCATGCTCACAACAATTTTGTGGGTTAAGGTTGGTCTTGTAAATGGTTCAATAGACACAATTATTGACATTGTTTATGATGATTGATCAATGACACACAGATGCCTCTTTTTGTCACCATCATGTTCGAAAGATATATTGGGAGATGTTGGGACCCAAAGAACCCCATGCATGTTCCTCTTCCACCAATTTTAAGATAGAGTTGTGGCCAAAATGCCTTTCAAAATGGTTTGGGATTTAACTATCCACAAGTCTCAAGGTCTTACTTTGAATAAATCAACTATTGACATTAGTGACACGGAGAGACAACATCTTACCTTCATTATTATCTCTAGAGTTCCCTCCCTTGCAAATCTACACATTTCATCTCCTTTCTCTTTTTATAGTCACTGAACCAATAAAATGGCTCATGGCCCTCTTCAAGTAAGTACGAAAAAAAGATGAGTCTCAACTACATTCTCTCGCCTCTCCTCAACACTTTTACAACCATCGACCTCCCTCTAAAACAAATATGCATTTACATGCCTTACTATCACTAATCAATCAAGTTTTGGGATTTCATTTTGCCTTTCCTTGTGCATATAATTGTCTTTCCATCCTTCAAAAATCTGCGTATGTTTTCCTACCTTTTCTCCTGTGTCATATTCCAATTCCGCACAAAATGTATATGCGTCATTCAAAATGTCTATCCTTTTCAAGACTTCTACATCATCTCAAATTATTTTCCCATCCATATGTCCCCCTTCCAAGTTCTCATTTATCATTTTCCAAAGAACAAAGTTATTACCTTAAAATTTGACCCTTTACACATCCTCCACTCCTCATTCCTCCACATGATCCCTTTTAGCATTCACATTGCACTACTTGCATGCGATTGCTAGTACTATAGCAAATGAACTAATGACATACAAATAATTAATAAACACAAAAATACACTAATACAATTGTAATTAATTACTCTAGTACCTCTATTTTATAGACTAATTATCATATATTTGGGGCGGTGCGGAGGTGGCAACGATTGTTGTGGTGGTGGAGTTGGTCGTAGCATTGGAGTTGACGGTGGTTTTGGCCTTAGTGGTGGGGTTGGTGGTGGTTATTTCCATGGAGGTGGTGGTGGTTTGTTTGGCGGCTCAGCCTTGGAGAAAATGTTGGTGACTATTTAGGTGGAGGTTGTGTCCTTGGCAGAGGTGTTGGCGGTGGCTTAGGTGGTGGGGGCGAATTGAGTGGAGGACTGAATTGCGGTAATGATTAGGTGATGGGTTGGGTGGAGTTTGTATTGCTAGTGGTTGTGGTAATGGGGTTGAGTTGGGAGCTATGGATTCAAAGGTGTTGAACGAAGCTAGGAAGACTTGACATCGTGTATTTTTCTTTCTCAATATTATTGATTACTATAGTGTGCAGGTAGCTTTAGCAACAAATCTTTAGGAATGGTAAATAGTTACAGAAATATGGTGAATGATTGTATTTTATAAGTTGCCATAGATAGTTAGGAAAGGATGTTTTGTGTTGTTGTTAAGGTGGGTCGCTGTCATTTTGAATTTGAATTCGTCCCACAAATGAAAGGTCTTTGTTTTGTGCTGCGATGCAAAATGCTGCAATTGCCTCGACGAATTTTTAATTTTGGAAAGGGTTCTTCCTGTTGTTTTATCCAACAAACTTCCCTCAGTTTTTTCCTAAATGAAATTTAACGAATAAGGAATCTTCATCATACCTAGACATTACAAGGTACACAGTAAAAATTCCTCCTAAATTAGAGAGCTATTTGCATTCAACAAGGTAGAGACTCTTAAGGAGATTTAGTCTAAAACTTTCAATCCAGCCGATAAAATCTATATATTACTCATGACAAGAATTGCGGATGTGTTTCAAACCTGGAAACTATTGGATTCTCCTCATTTTTTATTTTTCCCAGGGTAAATTGAATTCGCCTAAATAATGTGAGAAAAACTCAGATGATAAATTAGAGAATATAAATTATCTGGGTAGGAACAACCTGAGCCATCGAATAGCTGTAGGAACTTCCTGTCACTCATTCCATTGTATGATCTACTGAGCGTGTTAGTTCAGGGGATTTCAATGATGATCAATTGCAACACCAAGTTCAACACCAAGTTCTTCTTTGCAAAAAGCAAAAATTCATGCTCGTAATAATTTTGTGGGTTGAGGCTGGCCTTGTAAATGGTTCAATAGGCACAATTGTTGACATTGTTTACAATAATTGCATGACAACACACCGAGATGCCTCTTTTGTCATCATCATGTTCGATAGATATATTGGGAGATGTTGGAACCCAAAGAATCCCATGCATGTTCCTCTTCCACCAATTTTAAGATTGAGTCGTAGACAACTTCCTTTCAAAATGGTTTGGGATTTAACTATCCACAAGTCTCAAGGTCTTACTTTGAATAAAGCAACTATTGACATTGGTGACACGGAGAGACAACATCTTACCTTCATTGTTATCTCTAGAGTCCCCTCCCTTGCAAATCTACACATTTCACCTCCTTTCTCTTTTTATAGTCACCGGAAAATGGCTCATGGCCCTCTTCTGCAACTACGAAAAAAAGATGAGTCTCAACTACATTCTCTCGCCTCTTCCCAACACTTTTACAACCATTGACCTCCCCTCTAAAACAAATATGCATTTCCATGTCTTACTATCACTAATCAATCAAGTTTTGGGATTTCATTTTGCCTTTCCTTGTGCATATAATTGTCTTTCCATCCTTCAAAAATCTACATATGTTTTCCTACATTTTCTCCCCGTGTCATATTCCAATTCCACACAAAATGTATACACATCGTTCAAAATGTCTATCCTTTTCAAGACTTCTACATTATCTCAAATCATTTTCCCATCCATCCTGTTTCTCCCTTCCAAGTTATCCTTTATCATTTTCCGCAACAAAGTTATTACCTTAAAATTTGACCCTTTACGCATCCTCCACTCCTCATTCCTCCACATAATCCCTTTCGGCATTGACATTGCACTTTGCTTGCATGTGATTGCTAGTACTATAGCAATGAACTAATGACATACAAATAATTAATAAACACAAAAATACACTAATACAATTGTAATTAATTACTCTAGTACCTCTATTTTATAGACTAATTATCATATATTTGTGTATGAAAAATTTAACATCCCATTTTACAAATCACAAACATATGAAATAATATAAATTAAATATGTGTCACAAAAATCTTAAATAATAATGATGAAAGATACATTATATAATAATCATATATTTTTAAAAAGAGTTATATTAAAATACTTCATATTGTCTACTTTAAACTCTTTAATAAACTACTATTCAACAAAATTATTTTATCAACCTTCGGCATTTAATATGATAAAATGTCACATTCTTACATAAGATAGGTACCTAGTATGCCAAAAATTAGTTGTAAATCACCCATTTAGATTTGAAAGGAACGTCGTACCTCCAAACATAGTAAGAAAAACAAAAAAATACGCCAAAGTCCCTACCAAACATAAACATTCCTTTTCAGCTTTAAATTGACAAGATGGGTTATCGTCATAAAAATATCTACAAGATTTTGCAATGCGTTTTCTTCCAAAACGTGGCTATCCGTCAACATTATACCTAAACAAAACACTCCAAAAACATTTGGTAGTACTTAACAACTTACAATAGTTCTAAGATTTTATAGGTTTGGACTTTTTAATTTATTAAAATATTTTAATGTGTTTGAAAATGAATATTAATGGTTTTTAATAGTTTATTTTGAGTTTTATTACTCAAAATAATTACTTAACTATAGTGTTTTCTTTTATCCCGTCTAGTGTAAATGTGTCATGTGGATTATATATATTGTCATGTGCATTAGTTTGTATATGTGTTCAATAATTATCTTTTTTATTAAATGTGAAGGCCACTTTTCATGTCATGGTGTGTATTATTTTCGATGTAAGAGTATTTAGGTTCACATGTAATTTTATATCAATTAAACTAGCAATTGCACATGAGTTGCAAATTACACCGAAGAGGATAAGAATGTTAAATTTGGTAGAGTTGTAATTTGCAGTGTAATATGTGTTATTATAAGTTGTTTCAACTACAACAATTGACAAAAATACTTCCTATTATGACTCGATGGATGTCCACACAATGTTGGTAAGCTCTTATTTTGCTATGACTTATGAGTATGCTTTGGAGAAGGTGAGCTAATTGGGTTGAATATCCATTTGTTGCATTTGGTGAAACACTATTTAATTTTTAGTTTGTTTTTACTATCAATGTCAATTGCCCCAACAAGAAAGATATGAATATCCCACTTTGGGGCACTTTGATTAATAGAATTGTATGGATCCTATGCGTTGAAGTTTGTGTTGAACCAAATTTGAAATGGAAAAGATGTGGAGTAATAATTGAAAATATTTAGCAATTTAGCAAATTCTGTGCTCCTCGACTTTCGGGAAAATTAAGGGACACCTATTTTTTTGCTTGTTGTTGAGAAAAATGCTAGTTTGTTTTTACTATCAATGTCAATTGCCCCAACAAGAAAGATATGAATATCTCACTTTGGGGCACGTTGATTAATAGCATTGTATGGATCCTATGGGTTGAAGCTTGTGTTGAACCAAATTTCAATTGGAAAAGATGTGGAGTAATAATTGAAAATATTTAGCAATTTAGCAAATTTTGTGCTCCTCAACTTTCAAGAAAATTAAGGGACACCTATTTTTTTGCGTGTTGTTGAGAAAAATGCAGTATTGGAGATGAAAAGACAGAATATGGATTAAAAACATAAAAAATATTTTGGTTAAGATAGTCACAAAATATCTCTAAATAAATTGACTATTCAGAGATATTTCATAGAAATATATGCATCCGGGCAAGCATAAAATAAAATAACAAAAAGAGAGCTCCGACTTGGGAAAACACTTGAGAACAATAGAATGGACTCGGCTTGGTGATTTTTTCTCATCTGGCCCTTTTCCGTTGCTTTTATTATCTCATCGGTAGAATCTAAAGACAATTATTTTCTGTTACAGTAAATAGGCCGAGCGGATTTAACAAAACAACGTAGTGTAGTGTAGCAACACTCGCATGAAAACTTACGTAATACTCCCGCTAAGGAATTTCAAAATTTCCCCCAATACATACTACCCTGAATCATCATGTTCCATGAGACCACATTTCATTCAATCATTCTGTCAAACAGTTCACATGCTACGTGCGTGTCTCCACATTTCACATAGGTTCACCTGTGAAGAAACAATATCTGTAAAATTTAATCATCTAACACAAAAGGAAGATTTGTTGTCATGAATAATGACTCCATAACCATATATGCTCCAAGCACCAAGCAAACACATCCACAGAACCGCCCCAGGCTTAGCTAGCGTGTTGAAGATAAAGTTTCCTCAAGGCACTAACATGGCCAAGAATTCCTTCCACGCACACACATAAGGGTTGAAAAATATTTTTGGGCCTGGTTTTAATAGAACTCATGTCATTTGAAGCATTTACAAACCTCCTCCATTAAACATGCACGGTGGCCTGGTAACAAAACAAAAATGAAGCAAGGTATAATCCAAGAGGCCACGTTTTTGTACGCATTTTGTCAAATAGGTCACGCACCGCTTGTGAATGTGTCCTCATTTCACTTGCATATCTCCCAATGCACATTAACTACAGCATCAAATGAAAAAAATCCTGCAAAAATCATGCTCCATGCCTGGAGCTCCCATCGTGGCACAGGTCAGGGAAGGAAAAATTGGGCAATGTTTGTGGAGGCCGCTTAACACCTGCCAAATGCATTTGCTTTGAAAGTTCCAAGGCATTTTCAACCAGTCCATATTGTGCCTGCCCAACAGCCGTAAAGTATGCGAACTCTTCATTGTTGACAGTGACACCTGCTGGGACCAACTCCTCCACAAAAGAAAAGCCGCCAAATTCATCCCTTACAAGATAATCTGACTCTGTTTACAACCCTAGGAAAGCGCCGCCGCTTGATTCCCCTATCATTCCTTTGATACAGTAATCATTCACGCTCAAGTTCGCTGCTTCGAATCCCTCCGGTAGGCTCCAGAAGGCTGGGAAGTCGAAATTCAGACTGCAATCCATAAAGGAATTGTCAAGGGCAAAATCCATATCATTGGCGTTGACAATGCTGCTGCTTTCCGAAGGCAGTGGCAGTAGCAACAACAACAGCGGTGGACAAAATCTGAGCATAGATGTTGGTGAGAAAAGGGGCAAGGACTCCTCCGTAGATGACTCCTGTCGTAACAAATCCACTCATCTGCGCTCCCTTTACCAAAATGACTATTCACCATAAACATTTACGTGAAACAGTATCACTAGTATTGCATTGCCGAGAAAATGGCTGCCGGAAAATGGCTACCGGATTTTGACGTTTTCCAGCCAGAGCATCCTCAAATGTGGACACCTCCAGTGTAAAAATATGTTTGTTAGAAAAATGAGCAAAGTCTAGTAGTGTACTAGGTTTCTATTTGCGCTTAGTTTTTGGTTGTAAATTGTGTAAGGTTGGTTTTGCACTAATGTCTTTATAAGTGATTTCCACCGTCTGCAAGTGCGTAATTATAATGTTGTCTATTTGTGCAATTTTTGTTTTCGCATGTGTTATAGTTTTGTGTGTAATCTTAATAAGTGTGCAAATGTTTGTAATGTGGCTCTTGGTCGATTTTTGTTACAACATTATTCAAAGGGAATTCATCTGGTCTAATGTATCTTCTAGAGATATTTGTGTGATATTTAGAAGCACACAAGTGTTTTTAATGTGGAAATCTTCGTCATTTGTGATTACAACATTATGCGAGGGAATTTGTCTTGTTTGTAGTATCTTCTAGATCAAGTAGAGCATCTGTTAGAAGATAAGACATGCATGCCTTGCATTAACACATCACATAAATAGTATGTATGCAAGGAATCAATATTAATGCATGTGGTATAACCAAGGACATTTTCGAGGAGCTCGTGTTATCAATCTAAGTTCATTTCGGTGTTACATATCCAAAATTGAAACCGTAAATTCATTGGACTCTTATGTTAAGAATTCTTGAAACATGGAATGTATGGACTTCATGCGCAATAACATGGAAGGTTATTTTTAAATTGTGTTCATTGGGTTGACTTGTATTTTCATCAAGCTCAATTGTGCTATAGGTCCTTTGGTCCTTAACTACCATTTAATATTTCCAATGCATTCAATTTTTATGGGCTAGATATTTTTGGGCCGATTATTGTAAGTAGGTGATTGTACGCTATACAAACACATCATCATACTTGTGAATAAAAATAAAATGAAGGAGAGCATGGATTAGGGATCCAATCCAAAGGTTTGAGATTAGTCGAAGAGAAGTTACCAAGAGTTATGTTAGCAAATATTTATGCATAGGTCTCGAGTGATTCAATAAGAGAAAGTCCCTTAAATAACACTCTCTTGTTAATATTTGTATAAGCCTACAACTAATTTTGTGTGTGCCTATGGGAAATTTTATATGTGTAAGTAAGACAATATCATTGTCAATTATTCTCTAGTCGATGTAACCCTATTGTTGGATAACTACATCAATGTTGTTATTATAGCTTGGTTGTTCAAATATTGTTGGATGCTTATGTAAGACACTCATATATAGGCATCCTTTCATTAAGACCCCTAACCGTAGCTACAACTTTTAGTATCATATCCAGACACAACTACATGAGTGAAGAATCAAAGGTTCTCCATCTTCGTGGGGTACGTAGAGGAATAAGGAAAGAAAGTGCATGATCTACATAGGTTTTCCAGAGAGTATGACAAGACATCTAAGTTTCATGAAGAAAATATGTTGTCGATGGGATTCGGTGAGGAGGCGCATTAATGAATAATATAGCCTTGAAGTGTTGATGATATGACAATAATGTTGATGATAATGAGGATTAGACTAACTACAATGGAAGAAGACTACAAAGGAGGTTCATCCCGAGGGATGTTGTGAGTGATGTTGATGAGAAAATGCAAGAAATAGATGTGGATTCCACAAAATAGCCATTTCTAGTGTAAAATTGCTTAGACGATGAAGAAGAAAGACTTCTCAAAGCTATGTTGAAATTTGGACAGGGAAGGGGAATGTGAATGGAGGTTCCTTATTTTTAGTGATGATGAATGTTGAAGATCTTATTGATAGGCTCATAGATATGGAAGAATACTTTGAATTTGATGAAACTAGAAAATAATGCAAGCTAAAAATCACACAGACAAAACTAAGAGGTCATTTTGCATCATAGTGGAAGGAAGTTCATATGAAGTGTAAAGGAAATTTTAAGACAAGGTTATGCACTTTGGGAGTAGATAACTACAAAATAGTTAGGAATACTTTTACTTGGTTATTACCAATTAAATTTGTTAAATAGGTTGTAAAGTTTGTGATAAAATTATTTGATTGTGAAGGAATATACATAGGAGTTATGCAATATCACAATTTGAGCTATTCATAGTGAGATGGACGAAGAGAAGGTAACATGGTACATCGGTGTACTATGATGGGTGATCCAAGATGATATTAGTGTAGTGAAAATGTGGATGATGGAAGAGGCGTACAATATGCCTTGAAAACGAGGAATTTTTGGTTAGTAGAAAGAACAAAAAAGGAACAAAGGAAATCCAATGATGGAAAATAACATCTAACACATAAAAAAGAGAGTGAAGTAAGCAAGAGCAATGGACAAAAAATAATAAAACAAAGGAAGGACCATTATTGCATAAGGTAGAGGTTGTGGCACATGATTTAGTGGTATATATTTTTTTGTTTTGAAGTAGGACATCACGATTTCAAGTTTCTACATGCACAAAAAGATAATGGGAAGAGTAGGGATGCAATTACATGCACTACAAAACCAAAGAAAAGAGTGTGGTGTCAACACATCACATAGATAAACTTGAACATGGTGAAGCATTACTTTTGGTGAGGACAATCTTGAAGAATGCAAGAAAGAGAGGAGTGTTATGGAAAGAGAGGAAACATAGTTTTCACACAAAATCTAAGACTATGGGAAAATAGTACATTATGATAGTTGATAATGGAAGTATAGGTAATACGGTTTCTAGATAAACCACATTCAAAATCCTAAACAATTACATGGCTGATGTATAGACAATTGGTTGTTATGTGAGAACAATGTGAAGTGGAGATGAAGATTGGAAATTTCATAGATAAATTAGTGTGAAATTTTCCCAATGGATGCATGTTTTATGATGGAAGAAAAAACAAAATTATAGTGTGGAAGGATGAACTAATTCACATTTTGAAATAGTTGAAGGATAAAGACAAAGGATCACACAAAATTCATATGATTAAGCATGATAAAGAGTAACTCCTAAGAGATAGAGAATGTTGAGCATGTGTGATGATGGAACAAAGTGTTGTGAAACTAAGAGAATATGGATCATGCATAAAAACAAATAAGATGGGTGATAGGAAAGTGTACACACTCAACTTTGGAAACTTATCCCCAGCAACGACAAGTTTGGATTGTGCTCCTACGATAAGACAAATACTCACATTATAAGCCTAATCAAGACATATTTATATCTCTCTCTTGATTTTCTCATCTCTATATTTTCCATGTCATTCATCCTTAAAATATTAGTTAAACAAAGCAGTCATTTATCTCGAGTCATCATTCTAAGACTTTTAGTTTTACATCATTGTTGGCCTATCTAAAACCGTCTGAGTTAGGTCCATATTGGACTATAGTCCCGACCGGCCCGTATAGTCTTGTGCCCTCTTATCTAACGACTCATTTTCCAATTTGATAATATTTTGTATGTAATTTCATATTCCTAGGGTTTTCCTTAACATGACATATCACCTTCTGAAGCCTATATAATAAATTCAATATCACTAAAGGTACAATAGAGAGTTGCATCAATGTCAAGCCCTAAATTTTTCTCCATGAACACATGTCTCAGTAAATTGTGGTGGAGGCATCTCCACCGTGAGTGACTTTTCCATCCTTGGTTACTCCTTTCAAAGCAGAGCTGATTTTAAGTGAAAGCCTTGGGGTTTTAGAAGGCGGCGGTTTTGGTTCTCCGTCCTCTCTAGCTCCCCCTCTCACTATGATCTCTCTATTGGAGGCAAGGTATATTTCCCCTCTATTGTCCTGCTTATTAATGATGTTCATTTTGTTGTTGCTAACTGGGAAATGCTCATATGCAATCGCTTGCTTTCCTCATTCTCTAAACCTCTCTCTGCCTCCAAATCCACTCTGTTGGTCATTCTTGGAGACTTAGTGCTTGAGACCGAGGAGTTCTTCTCTTCCAACGGTCTAATTTTTCACTTTAATGGGCTATGGCATGGTCTTCCACTTCTTCATTCATGGATTGCTATGAACTGGCATCCCCTTATTTTAGGTAGGATTGACATTTACCCCTATGCAAGGGGTTTTTAATCATGGCTTTCAATTCTAATGATTCTAAGGATATTATCCTCTCAAAACTCTGGGAACTGCAAAATCATCATTTGTTGATGAAACCATGGTTCCCAACTTTCAATCCACTCACTACTTCTTTCAACGTAAAACCTGGTTTGGATTCATTTACCTCATTTTTCGTTGCAGTTTTGGGGAAATGATAGCTTAGCTGTTATTGGTAATGCTTCGGGTAAATTTTTATCCATCAATTCCAATACAAATACCTTTTCTCATACTACTTTCGCACGGATATTGGTGGATCTAGATACTTTGTTGTGTCTTTACAAAGAAATGGGTCCCCTATTTATACCCAAATGGGGCCCTAAAATAATGCATTTAAAAAATATCCTTAGGCTAATATTAGCCTTACCACTAGCATTTTGAATGGGATTAATTTCCCATGGAGGGTGACATACATATTTGATGGGATAAATACCCATGTTGGCGGATTGCATTTAGAAAGGGATAAATTCCCTTAGGGGTGGCATGTTTTAAGTGGGTTATATCCCACATTTGGTGGGAAGGATATTGTTTAGGCTTTTATTAAATCCTTTTCCACAAATACATAGTGGTCATGGGACCACTTGAGGCTTAACCACCCCCTCCTTCTCACGTGGAAGCTTCCACCGCTTGAGCCTAAGTTCGCCCCACCGCTTCACCACTTATCCACCACGTGGATTTAGCATAACATGGGGGTTTGGAGGATTTGTATGGTTTAATACTTACCACTTCGCATAATACATGGCTTTAAAATAAGCCCGCCCACTTTGACTTAGACATGTGGCATGTATGTTGGGTTGTAAGTGGACTCACCAAGATAATAGAAATTTGACCCATACATTGTGGTATAGAAAATAATTAACTCGGTCATTAGCTCGATGTGTAACTCAATCCATAACACATAGTCCACTTTTCATCTCTCAATAGGAAAATCGAGTGAATTTGACAAGTGGTGGCAAGCCACATGGTGGCTTGTGGACCCACCACGTCGGCGATAACAAATTAGTCCACACTTTGCGACCGGGCTCCCCTCGTTAAAAAGTTGAGCCTCTTGCTCCCATGAGCTATATTATTTTATGACCATCAAAGACTAGAGATCAAAAACCAACAAACAACTCCCTTTTTCTTTTCACCACGTGTTGCAATGTCATTGGTCCAATATTGACCTATTGACCAGAGTTGACTTTCCCATTGACTAAACTTTGACCGGACATAACTAGAGCTCCTAATGTCCGTTTGTTCACGTTCTCATAGTTGTCGAAAGCTCTCAAAAATATCTTCTACATTGACACAATTTATGGATGTTTAGGGAATTTTTATATCAAAGATGATCCCCGATCACAGCCCACGGACTACGAAGGCCTACCCTTTAGATGCAGAAAATGTTTTAACATTGGTCATCTCATTGTTGCTTGTCAGGTGGTCAAGCAGAAAGCTAAAAATGAAAAGGTCTCTTGGTGGAAGGATGCTCACCAAAACCTTCTTTTTCTTGAAGAGGAACTTGGGTCTGTTATTGATACACAGGTCAATGAAGATAAGGTTTCCATCCCACCGGTTGACACTTCAGTGGGTGGTGATGCGATTGTTTTTATGGATCAAGTTCCACGTAATGGTATTGATTGCGCTAATACCAGTTCCACTTCTGAGAAGCCCAATGATGGGTTCTTGGCTTCTTCAAAGCTTCAACTTCCACCTCACACAGATGAAAATGTAGATCCTAATCATAGTGATGAATGGACAGTTGTTAAATGGAGAAAAATTCCTTCTCTATGCATCTTAGATCCCATGCAAGGGACTCTTCTAAGTAATTTGGTTATAGTGGTAGTACCAGGTGTTATTTTGGTTGTCTCCTCTTCTTCTTCTTGTAGCTTTGTCTAGGTTGCATCTTCTCTTCTCCTCTTTGTTGTACCTTCTTGTTGCTTTCGGTTACAACTGAGGGTGTTCTTCCTTCTTTTCTTCTCATTTTGTTTATTGTTGACTCTGTAGTTCTTGATTAAGTGGTTTCTTCTTCTCTTTCCTTGTGTGGTGCGGGAGTTCTTTTCTTCCTTTTCTCTCCCCCTTCTTCTTTGTACAAGGTTGTGGGTCCTTTCAAAACCCTCACTTTACCCTAATTCCAAAAAATAAATTTAATATCACTTCATAACTCATCTAACACTCTCATAAGATCATGTTGCACATATCAACATTCAAGCACTCAAATATCTCCAAATTCTCCCTAAAGCAAACGGTTGCACAATATTTAGAGCAGTCACTACATTAGGTCTTTAACTAGGTCAAAGAATCTATTTTCCTCCATTTTTAAGCATGAAAAGGTCCTAGATCCATGTATTAGTAAGAGAAAGTCACTCCAAGTATCACCAAAATGTATTCAAGGGACCAAAGGGTCAAGTATATTAGCTAAAGCACACCACATCATACTACTACTATATTAGATGCATTCTCTACTCTATATTTAGCCTATTATATTTGTGTCAATAGACATGAGGGCATGCATAGAGGGTTATCTTAGATTGCATAAACTACTTGCACATAGACTAGGATAAATACATAAGGCTTGACCTCACTCAAAGAGATGTAGTACATCGGTTGGATTGGTCCAACAGGTGGTTAAAACCCAAGGATAGTCCGGACTAACCCACCTATAATTTCTCCTTTTATTATGTAATGATTTCATGAAGGGTATTGTAGGTATCTAGGGTTTATAAATATTGCAGTCACCGTAGTTTTTTTGAGGTTGAGTGGGCTTGAGAGACATACAACAAAATATATTTCTAGGAAAACAAAGGACACATAAAGTCACATAACCTCATTGCGAGGAGGTCTAAAACCGTACATTAGGTACCAAAATTGTACCATGTTCTAGAGAGAGTTGTATAGTCCATAGTATAATTTAGGTAAAACCACTTTGTTTAAAATATTTTACACAAAAGTCTAATGTACCATTTTTCCCTCATGCAAGATGGTGGGGGTGTGGTACCGAACAAGTTGAAACAAAAAATCGGGGTTGTGGGTGGCCACCTCCAAAGGAACCTAGTACTGATTTTGGGTGGCAAATCTTAGACACATTACATCATATGATGGGGGTCCTTCAAGATCTCCTTCCTACACAAACTAGAGCCGGTGGCAAAGAATATTCAACTTTGACAGGGAGGTACACCTAGATGAGGACCCAAACTCCGCTACTCACATATAAGTTTCTTCACATGCAAAGCAGATCGTCACAACCATTCGGTTGAACTTATGGCCCGGCAAGAGAGGTCTCATGAGCATTTCAGTGCACATTCAAAGAGTGGTTGAGACACACCCTCATGGGCAGTTAGCGGTGGTGCCATTCAAGATCTACCTTGACTTCACTCACCTATATATAGAGGCACGATAGATAGATTTGGGGCTGAGTCGTGGCTCCTAAGATTAAACCGCTTCTTTGGATCGCATCCTTATGAGAGTAATGTCAAAGTTGGCCTAGCCACACATCTCCTCCATGATGCAAACAGGCATCTTATGAAGGAATGAGGAGAGAAAGCTCCATTTTAAACGTGAAACTGTCACTTATGAGTTATTTGAGGATCATTTTACGGATCCATACATGTCGAGTACTTTATCCAGAAGAGGATAAATGAGTTTCATGATCTCTGACAGGGTTCCAGCTTTAGTGACCCCGTATGAGTGTATATTTTCGGACCTTCTTTAGTATGTCAACTATCACTAGGATGAGAATTTACAGTGAACGGGTTCATCAAGGGTATGAATGCAACCTTGGTAGGAGTAGTGAGGATTTTATCTCCCCCAACCTTGGAGAAGGCGGTGGAGAAATCCTATCTTGCTAAGGAGAACAAGACCGAGAATGGAGGAGTCTCGGGATTGTGAACCTCTTCATAGGGACTTATCTTCCAGCAAATACTACCAAACATTATCATTCGGCTGTCGGGTACCCCAATCTCGGAAAATAATATTATGAGAAGGATGACACATCAAGTTATTTTCTCCCCTATGCCCACTTCCTCGATAATTCCCTCGGTAAGGAAGCAATATTGTATGTCGTTTGGTTGGCCATCTTCTAGGTGACGTGGAGCCACCTCTTATTCACCTGGGTCCATCTTTTTGATGCACCCAACTTACGACTCACCGAGCACACGAAAAATCTCACGGTCGGGTCATTGATCTTCACAATATCCATCACGTGGCCTCCTCGTTGGTAGTTGAGTGCAACTACAATGGCTTTTACTCCCGCATCATCCTCAAGGTTTGACTCTATCTTCAAATCTGAGTTGCGCAAGCTTGTAAATTTTTAGATCAACTACACAGTGATGTGTATCCTTCTACCTATGAAATAAAATTAATCCTCCTTAATTTTCAATAGTAACCACCGCATACAGGCACTCAGGATTCCCAAATTAGGGAAGCTCATATAGCTAAAGAACCCATGTACTTTCTAGTTCTTTTTATACCGGTCTTCATATATAAGCTTTCCATTCGGGATTTTTTCACTAAAATTCCTTATTAATGCCTTTTCTATCTCGCACTCATTTTCCTCGATAAATGGTTGAAATCACTGACCTTTTACTTGGTCAAGTGTGATTCCCATGTCGTCCCAGTGATCACTTCCCTGGTATTGCATTTCGAAAAACCACTCCTCGGTGTTTCTTCCGTCACGAGCTTTTCCCTTATCTTTCCCTTTTCCCTTAGGTGATGTTGTGTATGCTTTTCTTGGTGCCATTTTTATGCTTACAACATCAAGCTTCAACTTTCAAACTCGTGTGGTTATAGTGTGCCCTAGGTGCTTAGATTTACTTACCCAAATATGTGCTTTTATCAAATCCCTTCGCTCCTTGCTTCTCTTTGTACTCTAGTTCTCTTTTCAAACTGCGTTCCCTAGCTCGAACTCGGGAACCTCTCACGAATTTGATTCTCTCAAACCCTAGCTCTATAATTAAACCTCCAAATCCTTAACCTTCTATTCACTTTCCTATTTTTGAGCTCACACTTCCTCCGAAGGAGCTCCAATCGAGGTCATGACGAATCTTCTCTAGTTCGTCTAAGTTCTCTTTACAAGCTCTTCACACTTGGTTTGCACTTAAATCACTCTTCAGGGCACAAATTCTTCAATATGTAAGGTAAGAATGAACTCACTTACACCCCTTTTATAGATTTACAAAATAAATCCACATTTATTGCTCCTCATCTACCATCGTACCACAACTTTAAATACACTTTTTGATTTGTTCGTCCTTTACTTAGCTTTCTTCTATGCTTGGTAGTTGTAACCTTCTAGCACATTGTTGATGCATAATCACAACACCCCCGAAGTCTCGCAACTCGATGGGTTGAGACTCAATGTGTGATTGCATAACATGGAGCATCTCTTAAAGTGTGGGACTTTGCGAATCAAGAGAGATCTCCTAGATGAAGGCCGGCTCCTATTTCTCTGTTCGTTCAGTGCACACATTCATATTGCAGAGGATCTATTCTAAAACCTATTCTAACTTTCCAAAGAGACAAGATTAAGGAGATGCAAGTAATTAAACCTAGACTAACAAGGGTGATGTACCAAAGGAATGATGAACACCTGCTTTGCAATAAACACAAACCATAAAAACATAATACAACTACCATGCACAGATAACCAAGACTGTGATGAGAGATCAGGAAGGAGGCAATGAACGCAAGAGAGGGTTGAAAATCATCCAAAGACATGCATTATTACTCTAGAGTTAATATAGTGCACTACAATGGCCAAGAGGTAAGATTTGTATTACAATCTAAATGGGAGGCTTGAAAACTCCACAAATTCACTGCGGGGACAAAGAAGAAGGGAGGGTGCAAAGCAAGAGTGTCCAACCTTTAGAAAATTGCCCCTCCTTACAATATATAGGAAGAATAAGAGAGAGAGGAAGGAAGAATTCAAAATCCTACTCCAACCACCCAGAAAAATGCATTGAGTTCACCTACTCTAACCACCCCAAAAATACATTGAGTTCACCGCAAAATTGATGAGTTCCATGACACAACCTATGCCTTCATCAATGTTCCTTGTTGAGAAAGAAAGGAAGACCAAACCCCATTATAATGGTAGGTGAGAATCCTGATAGCCTTAAAAATGGTGTTTTGTAATTAAAATTATTCATTAATGGTAGTAGGTGAGTAGCAGACGTTGAGAGCTTTCCAAAAATTCTTTTCCCTCTCAAATCCGAGCTTCCAGTTGAAAGATATGGCTATCTAAAGATCAGGGTCGGGTGTTTAACATGGGCTCACAATATTTAAAAGATTCTATCCATGCAAGACCCACGTGGCAGCCTCACGCCTTGCAAGCATGTCTTAAGGTTTCAACCCCCTCCTTTCATTCTTGAAGTTGTGTCGATTGGACACTTGGCGTCGTTCACGGGCTTGTTCTGTTTCCTTTGTGTTTCGCTAAGTCCCTCCTATTTGGAGGAGCACTATGTCTGAACCTGAGACGAGTGGAGGGCCGCACACACATTTGGGACCCGCCTCCGACACGCCCCAATGATTTGACCTTCATAGTTGTGCCGATTGGACACTTGGAGGCTTCCGCTGGCTCTTCTATACCTAGTCAATTCAACGGTCGACTCTCCCCTTTTTGGACTCTAACCACATGGAGGACCTACACACATTTGGAGACTCACTTTGTATTTCACCTCTGAAGTTGCAATCTAACCACATGAGGGCCGACACATTTAGGCTCCTTCCGCTTCACATCCTTGAGACTTTTCAACGTCCGGTGCAACTTTTTTTCAAACTCACGACCACGTGGTGAGCTGCGCACTTGTTTGGGGACCCCTTTTGGACTTGACCTTTGAAGGTGCATCATCGAGACACATGGGGGATTCCATTGACTCTCTTATAGTTATCCGATTCAGGGCCTCGAGTGAACACTACCTTTCTCCATTTTTCTCCTGTTGAGCTCTGATCTCCTTTAACATTGTTTGGCCTCATTTTCGACCTTGCTTCTCCATCACCGAGCCTTCCCACAACTTGATTTTTGGGATCGAATGTGAGCTCACATGACTGAACCAACCTCTATGCTTCTCCTATGCAAGGTCATGTTTGATCAATTTTGCCTAAGGGAAAAAATTGGATAACAATTTGGTGACTCATGGGGATCATCTTCCTGCTAGATAAAAGATTAGTTTCCTTGTTGTATCCATTGGGCATGGAGTCACGAATGATAGCTGGTACTAATCTTGTCCCTAAAACCTCGAGCCTGACTGCTTGCAACCTGTTGGCCCTTAACCTACTCCGTTGCTTGCACTCTCAATTTCCATAAGAAAATCTTGAAGGTGAGATTTTTGAGAGTAGAAAATTGTCTTGACTGGAGCATTCACCTACTTTCTAAAATGGACTGTAGGAACACATTCACTTGGAGGCACACTGAATGCACCATGATACAACCTTGGAGCAACAAAACTCTGTGCTAAAGAACTTAGGGAAATTGAAACCTACACTACAACAAGACAATGTGCATACGCACTTAGAGGAATTAAAATCCTAGGCTAATATTTACAAGGGTGAAACTTCCCTTTCAGTAGCAATGTTTGAGATAGATTCTGTTAACCGGAATCAAAAGCTCCTCTCCATCCAATGTAGACAATTGGAAGGCATTGCTATTTTTACATCCTATAACCATGTAGGGGCCACTCCAAATAGCATCAAATTTAGAATGCCTTCTTGGTTTTCTCGATCTGCATCCCACTTCAAAACTAGGTCCCCTTCCTAGAAAGGTCCTTGCTCTTGCTTTCTTATCAAACCATCTCTTAATTAAGGCTTGATCCTTTTCCATTGTTTGAACTACATGTTCCCTATTTCTTCTAATTCAATCAGCTCTGCATACCTAGCCTCCATTGGTTTGAACTCAGACAACTCCAACTACTTCATGAGCTCTAATGCTGGGTATTCTAAAGATATAGCAACACTTGCCTCTTTACCATAGACTAGCTTGTAAGGGAGAATTACCTATTGACCTCTTTGGTGTGATCCCGTCAGCCCACAATGCTGATTTGAGCTTGTATGCCATGTCCTTTGATTTTCATCTAGAGTCCTTCTAATGATCCTTAGCAAATTCTTATTTGTGGACTCTGCCTGACCATTACCCTGCAAGTAATAATTTGAAGAGTTTCTCAAGTAGATCCCATTCTTGACAACCCATTCTATGATCTTATAACCTAGGAATGCCAATGCATTATCTGATATGATAGTGGCGGTACTCGAACCTAGTCACTATCCCTTCATAAAATTCTAGTATGCTAGACTCGTTTTCTTCTTTGAGTGCTACCACCTCGGTCCACTTGGTGAAATAATCTATTGCTGTGAGAATCCATTTGTGGCCTTGGCTTGAGTTTGGATTGATGACCCCAATGAAGTCCAATCCCCATTGCATGAATGGTTGGTCAACTAAAATTGGGTGCAATGGAAGTGTTGCTAACCTTTTTTTTGCCTGTGAAGAATGCACATTTCTTACATTTTTTATCCATGTGTAGCAGTCACTGAACACCGTGGGCCAATAATATCCTACCTTCATTATCTTGAGAGTTGTTACCCATGGAGAAAATGACCTCCGCCTCTCCATCGTGAAACTCCTATAACACCTTCTCGATTTGACTTGTTCCAATGCATCTCAATAGAACACCATTGATGTCCCTTTTGAACAAAAAACCATCAACAAGCACATATGGAATGGCTTGTAATCTGAAATATCTCCTCTTTTCTTTGCTCATTTCGGAGGGCATAGCCTTTGTTTATAGGAAGTGTATCATATTTTGAGTCCAACAAGGGATAGGAACACTATCATTTGCTTGTTCTTGACCATCTTGTAGTACCAAAACAACCCCATTTTCATTACCTACTCCATCTTGTTGACTTGACACTAGTATTCACACAACCCCTTTCCATGGACCCACTTAGTGACTTTAATCTCAATGTCATATTCCATGACATGAGTGATCCATCCTGCATGCATTTCTCATTTAGATCTTTGTTCAAAAGGAATTCCTTGACTCCCACATGAGAGACCAATAACTAAATTTTGTTGTTTGAGACAAGGTGCTTGAATTTCTTTAAGCTCTTGATCACTGCAAGGACATGCTTCTCGATGAAGGAGTATCTCACTTCATAGTCCTCCAAACATTGACTAAAGAAGGCAACTTGGTTGTTCAAATCCCTTTTTTTTGTTGCACTAGGATTGCAGAAATTGTGTCCCCACTACCAAAGGCATAGAGCATGAAGTCCTTGGAGAAGTCTGGATTGACGAGAGTTGGAGCTTGGGATATAGCCTCTTTGATGGCTTCAAAACTTTCTTTTCCTCATCTGTCCACCTAAATGCCATGCTCTTCTTCAACATCAATGTTATTGGCTTCACAAGAGCAGAAAAATTTGGCACAAACCTGCAAACAAAATTGATCCTTCCTAGAAAGCTTTGAAGAGCCTTCTTATGGCTTGGCAATGGCAATGCTCGAATTGCTTCAACTCTTTCTGGGTCGATCGTCAATCCTTCCTTTGACACAATATGGCCTAGGAGCTTGCCTTCATGAGCCAAGAATATGTATTTTTGGGATTTAATGATACCCCAAATTTCCTACATCTTTGAAATACCTGTCTCAGATGAAAGAGGTGATCCGTTGCGTTCTTGGAGAACATAGTGATATCGTCAAGATATATTAGCACTATTTTTTTGATCAACCCCTTGAATGCCATGTCCATCACCCTTTGAAAAGTGGCTCGGCATTAGACAATCCGAATGGCATCTTCCTATAGGCATAGGTGCCCCACTTAGTGGTGAAATCATCTTGAACTGATCATCTTCTTTCACCATTATCTGATTATAGCCTGAGTAGCCATCTAGCAACAAAAACCTTTCAGAACTGGCTACAACCTACAAGATTTGCTCCATTGATGGAAGTGGATAATGATCCTTGAGTGATGCCCTATTCAAGTCTCGGAAGTCCACGCACAACCTTATTTCTCCATTCTTCTTCCTGACCGGGACCAAGTTGGCAACCCAACTCAAGTGCTTGATTGGAAATATAATGCTTGCCTCTATTAGCTTGTTTATCTCTTTCTTCATAAGAGGCTCAATGTGTGGGTTAACTGTCTTTGCTTCTACCTAATGGGCTCGGCATCTGATCCAACTCTATTGTATGTTGTGCCAAATTAGGATTGAATCCTCGCAGGTCCTCATAGCTCCAAGCGAAGATGTCTGAAACTCTTGGAAAGTTTGCAAACTCATATCTTTCTTTTTCAGTGGCCACCTTACCAATTTGGAGTGTCTTTCCTTCCCCAACAAAAATAGGTTTTGAATCATCTCCCTTGACCTTAATGTTTGCTTTCTCTTTATGAAATTGGTCATTAGATTGAATATTGACTCCAGTGTCACCAAACCTCTAGGAAGCTTGTTGGTCCATAGCTGCACTACTTGATCCCCATACTGCCACTCCAATTTATCTTGATTCCTAGCTGAGAATTTAGCCTCTTCTT
The DNA here is from genome assembly GCA_018340775.1 of Taxus wallichiana var. yunnanensis. NCBI lineage: Eukaryota > Viridiplantae > Streptophyta > Pinopsida > Cupressales > Taxaceae > Taxus > Taxus wallichiana. The sequence continues at coordinate 876,995,277 of CM031238.1, forward strand.
GCAAGAAATTGACGATCTGTTGATCGTTCTCAAACACTTTCCAGCTTGTGTTATTGCCTGGAATTGCTTTCCTTACAATCACATGGATATGTGATTGTGTTTTGTCTCTTTTGATACTATCAACCACATCAAATGTTTCTCCAACTATTGTGAGCCTATCTGCAGCTTCATTCTCCTTCTTGGGTATGGACACAATGTTGAAAGCTTTAAAGTCTTCAATTAGGTCCCATACCTATTTTTGTAGCTCTTGAGTAGGTCATTCTTGGAAGCATTTTTCCTCTGACTTGATTCACAATCATCTCACTATCACCAAAGACCTGTAAGTTTTTAATGCCTCTCTTTCTCTCCCAATGCAATTTGTGGATTAAGGCTTCATACTTAGTTGTGTTGTTTGAGCAAGCAAACTAGAAATGGAAAGTTGAGTAGTATTTCATACCTTGTGGTGAAATGAGCATAGTCTCCTCCTCATGTGCCTTGTCTACTCCTCGAGCCATCAAAAATAATTGTCACACTTCATTATCATCCTTGTGGTCTGTTTGGTGATGCTAGGAAGAGGTTGACTCTCTTCATGCAAACAATAGACTCCTAACTCAGATTCTTCCATTTCTTTGTAAGGGTCAAAAGCATGTCTCTTGTTTTCCCACTTGTCAAGGGTCAAGTCCGGAATGCATCTAATTTTGGTATCTACTTCATGGGTGCTTGGAAGATCTTCTTGATCAAAAGTTGAACAATTCACATTGATTGGACTCGGTGTGAGGCTCTATGTGAAATTTTGTGATGGGCTCAGATCTGATTGTAGCCTTAGCTCCATACCTTGTTCTGAATAGCATGTGTGACCAATCAACAGAAAAATAGCCCCCAATTTTGGTAGTGAAGTCTCTTGACAAGCATAATGCAAAGAGTGGTGGGAGGTCAATTATAGACACATCCTATAAAACTATGACATTTGGGCAGGCATGCAGTGTTAGGCTTAACACTTTGATGACCCCGACCATTCCTACTGCTGTCCCATCCAGTTGCACTACTCCTCTCAGCACTGCTCATACTTTAGACCTAATTGATCTATTATTTGCTTTGGCATGACTGAGCTACTTGCTCCCGAATCAATCATGCAATTATGTACCAACTTATCTCCTATGATTAATGAGATATAGAATGGAGGGGGCTTCAAATTCTTACCTTGGTCACCTCCATGGGTTCCTTCTTGATGAGATGCGTTGGTGAGCAACTTTTTCTTGTTGATTGGGTGGCTGACTTGATGCTGACCAATTTTCCATAGCAGCTTGCAATAGGTCTCTTTGTCTAGGATGGCCAATGATTCCCACATTGAGATGTTTACATTCATTTTCTTCATCTACTCAATGATGTTGAATGGAGATGAGCTATCTCTTTTTCCCCTTACTGTCTTGCACTTTCTTCTCTTGCACATAGGCTATTACAATGGGCACTTTAGGTTGATTTGGCACATTTGGGGCTGCATTTGGTCTACTAACTCCTTGTGGTGTAGGAGTGGGCTAAGAAACAACTAGATTAGACGGTTGTCCTCCTCTATGTTCCTCTTTTTTGACCATGTGTTGGCAGCTACACCTTGAAAAGGGGGTTGATTAACTCCACATAAGTCTTCTGTGTGCCAATTGACCAATGTAGTTTCCGTTGGAGGTGCCTCTAGCTGAGTTTCTGCTGTTGATTTCCCTCTTGACTTGGTTCTTGGGACACACCAATGGTCTGTACCATCAAGTCCTGGTTTAGTGCACCATTGAAACACATTGATTGATTGTGAGGTAGATTGTAGGGGTAACACCAGTCATACTCTGCCATGTTGTTTTGTGTTGGAACCAAGGCTCTTGATGTTGAAGCCGCATTTGGGTCATATGGTCGAATGGCCTAGCAGCTTGAGGTTTTCCTTGGCTCTATTTTGATTTCCAGCCTGAGATGGTGGTCTATTTTACCGGTATGGGGTCTAGCTTGATATTGATTTGGAGGTTGATAGGGTCTAGAACTTTGGGCTTGTTATCTCTTGATAGTCACTAGCTCATTTCCTAGGTTTTGTAGTTGTTTCATGACCTCCTGCAACTCTTTTGAAGTTCCGAAGATGTAGAAGCCTCACTATTACTTTGATTCCTAGGGGCTAGGAATAGGATTCAACTCTGGTGTTTAACTAGTTATAGGAGTTCCTAGTTCTAGATATAGAGGCATAGTAGGCGACTAGGTGTAAGTTTACCACTTTGAATTAAATCATTTTCAGCTCTAATAGCAATGTTATAGGCTATGGGTAAAGTTATACCTCCATGGATTGAATCATCATAGAAATATCAAAATTTAAAGCTTTAAGGAAGTATAGGAAAGCACCTTCATTGTTGGTCTCACGGCCAATGGAATCCTATCCCACGTTCGTTGGAATCTAAAGTTGAAGTCGATCAACTACATTAGAGCCCTCTTGATTGTTATCAATTGCTCCAACAAGGATAGATTATCCCCTTTTCTCCAAATTGATTGTGGAGAGCTATGCATAAATGGTCCCAATTCTGATGGATCTCATGCGTTAAACTTCTGAACCACTGCAAATCTTTACCCTTAAAGGAGGATGCCAACAACTTGACAACAATGTCCATTTGAGCAATCTCATGAATTACACAAACATTTTCAATATCTTGGATGTGATCAATCAGAGTCATCTGGTTCTCTTTAATAAAATATGGAATGCTCTTCAAAGTTGCTTGCAACGAATGGATTTTGTGCATTGAGAGCTAGCGGGTTGTTGCCAGTGAAGTTGACATAGGGGTTAAGCTGTGCCATCTTGATTGGTCGGAGGACTCTAGTTGATTGAATGAAAGGCCTACTAGGTGGAGGTGTTGACAAGGTTTTGCTTGGTGGAGATGGAGACCTTTGAGCTCTTCTTCCTCTCCTTTCTCTTTCTAGGGATAAATGTAGATAGACAAATAATCCTTCTTCTCTTGTTCTTGACCTTGTTTGGATTCTTCTCATGAACTTGATAAAGTTAAATCATTGAAACCACTGGATTTGAGTGATGAGTCACCGGATGTGTTTCTTAAAGCCTCCAAAGCCTGGAATTTTACCAAGACACACACCCAATCTTGATCACACTGAAATATTGACCTCTGTCCCACCGGGCATGCCAAAACTATTGATGCGTAATCATAGCACTCCTAAAGTCTATAACTCAATGGGTTGAGAATCACAGTGTGATTACATAACATGGAGCATCTCTCAAAGTATGGGACTTTGCGAATCAAGAAATCTCTCCGGATGAAGGTCGGTTCCTATTCCTCTGTTCAGGTGCACACATTCATATTGCGAGAGATCTATTCTAAAACCTACTCTAACTTTCCAAGGAGACAGGTTAAGGAGATGCAAGAAATAAAACCTAAACTAACAAGGGTGATGCACCAAAGGAATGATGAACACCTTCTTTGCAATAAACACAAACCATAAAATGCAATACAACTACCATGCACAGATAACCAAGACTGTAATGAGAGATCGGAAGGAGGCAATGAACACAAGAGAGGGTTGAAAATCATCCATAGACATGCATTATTGCTCCAGAGTTGATACAATGCACTACAATGGCCAAGAGGCAAGATTTGTATTACAATCTAAATGGGAGGCTTGAAAACTCCACAAATTCACTTGCAGACAGAGAAGAAGGGAGGGTGCAAAGCAAGAATGTCCAACCTTTAGAAAATTTCCCCTCCTTATAATATATAGGAAGAATAAAAGAGAGAGGAAGGAATAATTCAAAATTCTACTCCAACCACCCCAGAAAAATGCATTGAGTTCACCTACAAAATTGATGGGTTCCATGACACAACCCGTGCCTTCATCAATGTTCCTTGTTGGGAAAGAAAGGAAGACCAAACCCCATTATAATGGTAGGTGAGAATCCTCACACCTAAAAATGGTAGATCTGTAATTAAAATTCTTCATTAATGGTGGTAGGTGAGTAGCAGACATTGAGAGCTTTCCAAAAAGTCCTTTCCCGCTCAAATCTAAGCTTCCAGTTGAAAGATATGGTTGTCTAAAGATCGGGTCGGGGTGTTTAACGTGGGCTCACAATATTTAAAAGAGTTTATCCATGTAAGACCCATGTGGCATCCTCACGCGTCTTAAGGTTTCAACCCCCTCCTTTCATTCTTGAAGTTACACCGATTGGACACTTGGCGTCGTCCATGGGCTGTTCTGTTTCCTTTGTGTTTCGCTAAGTCCCTCCTATTTGGCAGAGCACTATGTCTGAACCTAGACACATGGAGGGTTAGTGCACGTTTGGGACCCACCTCCAGATTTTACCTTCATAAGTTGTGCCAATTAGACACTTGGAGGCTTCCCCGGCTCTTTTATACCTAGTCAATTCAATGGTTGCTCTCCTGCTTTTGGACTTTGACCACGTGGAGGGCCTGCACACATTTGGAGACCCGCTTTGTATTTCACCTCTGAAGTTATGTCGAGCTAACATGTGGCTCCTTTTTCCGGTCCTTTGAGACTTTTAAACAAGCGGCCTCTTTGTAACTTTTTGCACTCGACCACGTGGCGAGCATGCGCTTGTTTAGGGACCCCTTTTGGACTTGACCTTTGAAGGTGCGTTATCAAGACACGTGGGGTTTCTGTTGATTCACTTATAGTTATCTGATTTAGGGCCTCGAGTGAACACTAGATTTCTCCATTTTTCTCTTGTTCAGCTCTGATCTCCTTTAACATTGTTTGGCCTCATTTTTCAACCTTACTTCTCCATCGTCGAGCCCGCCTACAACTTGATTTTTGGGATTGAATGTGAGCTCACACGACTGAACCAACCTCTCTGCTTCTCCTATGCAAGGTCGTGTTTGATCAATTTTTCTTGAGGAGAAAAATTGGATAACACACACCACTACTTCCGGCCACACATACATTCTCACGTGCACCTCCATGTGCCGCACACATCTTCCTATGTGTCATGTAGCAAGTAACTTATCTCGTTGCCACCTACCTTACGTTACACTATACTGACTTCTTCCTTATGTGGTCTTTAATATGAGCAATTCTTATTAGCACCATTACTCTCTCACCTGCAACACCATTTTCTTTTACTTTCGCTCACCTTTTAACCAACATCCTTGCCTTTATACTAACACGTGTGCATCTGCACCTTTACACGTGGTTCACCCCACACTAAAATTATTCATATTCCTTTGCGCATCATCTCAATAAATAGGAATCAGCTTCATGTGCTCAAGCACGCTTATTACAACCAAATAAGCAAAGAAAAAATAGAACATGACAGAAAATATAATCTAAGTGGCAATAATACCTTATTACAAACATAAAGAAGGTTATTTATAGTAGGGCTTCATCCCACTCCCAAGTGGAAGTTACAAACACAAAGATTGAGGCCATATTGAAAAGACTATAGAACCCCAAAGAAAAGACTGGGTAGACAGATTCCGTAAGCGATCTGGGAATTCAATACAACATGGAAGACCACAATTGGCTTCACACCATTTGAACTATTATATGGCAAGATTATTGTTTTTCCAATAGAATTTGAGCATAAAATGTTGAGAACTACACTTGAGATGGGAATAGATTTATCATAATCTCAGAGACAAAATTCTCCAACTCAATGAGTTAGATGAATTGAGAAATCAGGCGCAGTTCATAACACAAAGGTAGTGCAAAAATAAAGAATCAAATGGCATGACTAGTATATTAAAACAAGACAATTCCAAGAAGGTGACTGGGCACTTTTATTTGACTCAAAATACAAGGATCACATAGGGAAGCTCAAAACAAGGTGGCTAGGCCCCTATGAAATTGAGAAGATCTTCCCTAATGGAGTTGTGAAGCTTACTACTATTGATCTTGTGAGATTCAAGTTGTTGGTGAATGGCCATAGGTTAAGATTGTATAAAAAGACAATTGATAAAGGCTCATTTATGGAATTGTTCAGAGGAGATCAAAGAATAATGGAGAAAGAAACATCAAAATTAACCTCAAAGGTTGATCATGTTGGCTCACCTTCCAGGATTACGAGAGAATTGATGATATTTCAAAGAGCCTTGGAACATTCATCTTGTTGAAAACTTCAAGGCTAAATAAAAGTGTTGAGATATACCTTTCTATGTGATCATCAGCATTCTTCTAACACATTTTTTATATAAGTTTTTATTTTACTGAGTCTTATTGACAATTGATTGCAAGAGAGCATGCTCTCCATCACAAGGAGAGAGTTTCAACTTGCACCACGAGAAATAAGATCATATTTTTTTGTAGTGTCTGTAGAACTCATGGTTACATAAAGGACATCAAGGAAGCATGCACAAGTGGATGACATACAAAGAATGATTAGAACCCCAACCAGCTAGAGTTCCCTCTCTAGGAAGCATCTGTTTGCAGTAAGGAGAAATCAACACAAGTTAAACCCACTTATACGCAAAGATCGCAGGCACTTGCATGCAACCAAGACTCTAGTTTAATAAAGCATGCACATCAATCATTGCAAGCCACAATGAGATAAGTGCATACATTTATTACTTTAATAAATAATTATTATATTAATTATATTTAATTATGATTTATGCCAAGTCATGAATCATGTGACACATTAAAAGACCGTTGCCTTTCAGTTATGATGTGTCTACTTAGGCCCTCCACATAAACCAACATGTCACATAACTTTTCTTAATGTATTCAATGTTGTCACATCTACTTAATGATTAATCACCCCTAAATGTATTACTTGTCCCCTTGGTAATAAAGTTCAAAGAAATGAAAAGCCATCAACACAATTCATTTTTGTAAATTACTTTCAAGGAAAAATTGTCTAGTTATGTATTACACCTAGGAGAAGTTGTGTATCCGCCATGGGAGGTGACCTGATCATATATGAACCTTCTACACATTTGCAACTTCTGAATCATCCTGAGGTTGTGCAGTACTTTGAGAATCATGGCTGGATGTAATACATTAAAAAATTTCAAGGCTTTGATGAGGCAGTTGTGGCAGAGTTTGTAAATACCTTGAACAATGGAGAGGCAAAGGTAAAAGGGTTAACAATTAGGGTAAGTGATGAGATTTTAGAAGAGGTCATTGGTTTACCAGCTCAGGGAGAGCCATTTCCAAAAAAATCTAACCCAGAAGTAACAAGAAGAGAATTTATAGACAATGATGAGGATTTCATCTCAAACCACCAAGGTACTATTTAGAACATCTCTCAAACCTTTATGGGCATAAGCTTCTAATTTTTTCATTCAATATTTTACTTGTGAAGGGAGATATTCAAGGTTAAATACAGTGCATTTCAAATTGTTAAATCATTTGAAAAATAATCATCAAGTGAATATTCCAAATTTATTTTATGAGTTACTTAAGAAAATGAGAAAAGAGGTTTGGAGGGGTAGGCAGCTCTGTCACATCACTTTGTTTAATAACCCTAGTGTTCAAGCACACTTTGCAGAGGGAAAACCCTCGAGATATCATGGGATGAATGTGCGAAACAATATTGAAAACTTGTTGGGAAAGTGGAGTAAAAGGAGAAACAACACTAAAATTTCTACTCCATATATTCCAAAGGCTGCACCACCCTCTTCCCCACCTCAAGAACCAATAAAATCTGAAATTTTGTCTCCCACAAAAGAAATCCTGCACCTATTTCACCGGAGAGAATATTTATTACGAAAATTTAATGGAATTTTCCTCCTTGAATCCTCCACTTCCAAAACCAAAAGGAAATATACTCATTCTGCTCCAAAACAAACGAGGACATCCACTTCCAAAACCAAAAGGAAATCTACTCATTCTCGCTCCAAAACAAACTAGGAACTCCTCTAGGCTTATGACAAAGAGGAATAAAATCTCCATTCAAGACAATCTCAACCCATCTCATTAGATAGTGATTTGGAAGCCATAGAATAAAATTCGAGCCCGAACCATTAGAAAAAGAGTATAGATATATTTCTCCCATAAGAACGCAAGAACCGAATACCATGAACAACCAATGGAAGGACAAGAAGAACTAAATCAAAATGAGGGAACAGTTCATGAAGTAGAGAGTCATGAAATGAGACAAATAGAAGAGGCAGTGGAAGGAGGAAATGAACAAGAAAAAATGACTACATATGATGTCAATGAACAATTCATTGAGAAATTTGTTGAACAATCACAAAATGATAGTTTGCGAAGAAGCAAATGTAGAACCAATGCAGCCCTCAAATATTATTCATGAAATCATAAAGGAACCTAAAAACCATCTTGCAGCTTAGATGGGATCACAAACTATGGGGCCCAATATTGAAAATTTGTTGCTGCAAAGGGATGCTTACATTAACAGGATTAAGAAGAAATGGGAAAAGGAGAAGGAAGACCTTATCTCTAAACATGAGGAAATGGAAGACAAAGACAATGAGATTAGAAGGTTGGAACAAAAACAAGAGGAAACAATGAAGGTAGAATTTGACATGTTGAGTTGTAGACCCCATCAAATGTCTATGCCATATACCTAAAAGAAAATATGTTGTACCACAAGTTTACTTGCATAAATTATGATATGATATATGACATTAGATTAGCCAAGAAATTCTTTACTCTGTATCAACATAGTACACATGAACTACAAAATTTATTATGTGAGTTATATTTAAATAATTATGCCCTTCCATATGATAAAGATTGGATCCCAATTATGTATATTGGGGATGTACAAGTTAAAGCATTATATTTTTATCTTTCCATCGAAATGGAAAGAGCTAAGCAAATGGAGGCATATAGACATTTGGAGAAGGATACACCACTATATATCAATGATGAGGAAACAACATCGATGATATTACAAAAGAATATGACAGTATATGGAAGTGGATGAAATCAGAAACAGAGTGTTGAGAATGAGGATGGAAGCCCACACAAAAGTCGGGAACATGATCAAAGAACATGCACTTTAGGTTATGATCGCATGCAGAGCCATATGGACAGAGTTATCACCTGCACTCCAAAGGAAAGAAATGAACTCATATCTAAATATACTTCCAACTTTACATAGGGTGAACAAGTATATTGAAATAGAAAATGAATGTGAGGATGATTGGTTTCCTATAGCTTATCATCCTCCAATATTTCATTTCCCAAATTGTACCTTGGACATGAAATTTACCAATCAATCAGAGGGTGCAAGAAAGAGTCTGGGACATATTGAGGAGGAATTATGGATATTTCTTCTCGAAGAGGAACAGAACACCCATAGATTTCAAGAAATAATACATTTTCCAACAGAGAAGATATGAAGCTCTTGAATGAGGACATTCAAGCATTTAAGCTTGGGGGTGTGATGAGTTGTATTAATTGCTTTCATAACAACTCATCTTTTGTATTTTGATAAGACCATTGTAAACATGTCTATGTATTTCCTAAGTAAATTGTTTTTATTTTGTGATATTATGTGTGCATTTTTCTTGTTATTACAATAAATTGTTTGGATGATTATATGTATTGATGTCACTCTTGGTTGTAATAAATTTGTCATATGTAAGAAAGGAACCTATCTCGCAAAGAACTCGTCTCGGAAAAAAGAACTTGTCCGCAACATAAGGAAATCATTCACAAAGAAATAACCCACATTTATGAAAATATTTTGAAGCACAAAGTGATGGTACTTAAGTCCTTACGCACCATTGGAGAAGTAGTTACAACAAAAATGTGCAAACTTGAGAAACAAATCAATCTTTCATTTGGTCATTGATTAAGAACTAGTGACAAACAAATTGTTAGTTGAACACTTGTGTGTTTCAAACATGTGTTGAATCTCTCACTTGTTCTGTTGAAGACTCCTTGTTTTATTCTTCTTATTCTCATGTGCTATAAATGATAAGATATAAAGGAAAGGGTTGGTGCCTTGTAATAAGTTAGCAAAGAGTCGACTTGGAACTAGAGAAAAGAGTGAACAGAGTCAGAAGAGAATCAAAGCAATCTCTTTTTGTTCCTAGATGTAATGTTTTATGCAAATCAATAAAGAAATCTGATTTTTGTCATTTAGTTTTTAGTTATAGAGTTAGGAATGGATTAGCACCCAAGTTAGGGCCCACTTGAGGTTTTTTAAATCCCCTCCATTGTTTCATTTCATGCATATTTCCTTAGGAACAATCTTCTCTTTGAATCTGCAACTTTGTTTGAGTAATAACATTTAGCAATAATCTATTTTCGAGTCGAGTTTTATTTTACTTTCAGCATTGTTACATGACAGTTATTTCCTTTCCAACCTCTTAAATCAACTATAATTATGCATACAACATCATCAATATTTCAAGTATATGCTCCTGCTCGACAACTAAATGAATGTAGCCCAATGTACAACATATTAACTTCTACAAGTTGATTTACACCACCAACAGGGGATCGGGATCTTGTTCTTCAACCTACTTAGATCATATTCAATTCATGATGAAGATTCATTTTATTTCCCGATACAGTCCTTCTCGAGACTTCTATGACTGATACATTCCTTTTCATACCATCTTAATATGATGTTTCAACTTCGTACACCTTTTTATACTCTCTATGAGGTATAACATCCTTGATGTAACCCAAGTCATCGGTTGTCGCACTCGAAGAAATCACTCAACTTCGCCAACCCTATTTTAGTATTCTAGATCAATGTTATTCACCTCAAACTTACAAGATCTTACCCTTTTTCACCTTAATGTCTTGATCATTATCATTCTCTGTTTTTACAATTTTCGTGATATTTATGACATTAATCAACAACTTACATATGCCAAGAGGCTTTATTCAATCCTTCAACTATACTCAAATTTTACCATTTTATCCCTTTCAAGGACTTCCTCTTTCGGTTTCATGAATGAACTAATTTATGCATACCCTAAACAAATTAAGTGCATTTTCTATAACCCTTTATTCTCTGTATGGTGTAGAGTGAGTTTTGGTTCTCAATTACGAGGATATACCATATTTTTTACCTTCACATTCTTTCTAGCCTTTTCCTTCTTTTATCCCTATCATATGAGTTTTTGTACCTTAAATTTTATTATTATCTTGACTCAAATTCCAAACAACTAATCATTTAGAATACCCATTTGGGTCTACCTTCTATGCACAAGACTTCATCATATCTTTCTTCGGTAAGATTGTTTCAAATTTACAATCTAAAGCTTCAAATTAGGCCTTCTAAAATTGTGTCATCACTTAAAACTCAATTGTTATGAGTTGGGAGAAATCTAGTGTAGCTTAAATCTCAAATCCACCAAAATTTGTGCAAGGGATGTTCTAAGAACATATGTCTCAAATTTCATCTTCTAATTCAATCGTTTGGCCCATCAAATGTCAAACCCTTGTGAAACCCTAGTAGGGTTTCTCACACACCCTAGAGGATAAATGACCATAGAATGAACAAAATCTCATTTAAAGCCCTAAAATTTTCACCTAAGGTCTATTATGACCTTCTCTAGACGAATTTCTTACCAGTAGATTAAGCTAGATTCCATATTCTAGGTTTGATCACTAAAGGAATTTGTTCCGCCTAAGGAACTTGTGTTTCTCTCTCTATAGCAGTATTTTTAAGTGGATAGATCTTCATAGATTGTTGGAAGGTATTTAATTGGTTTGAGTTAACTCGTAGATGACCCCTCTTCTTAAAGCATGATGTATTCATCATTCAACTTAAGTGCTCTATAGGTTAAGGCATTTCTTTTAGTTATGTGAAGCAACTTCCAACTTATGAGTCAAGAAGCGCTAAATATCCTTTTTCTCAAGTGTTTTTGACAAAACTCGGATGAAATTTGATGGAAGATACCTCCTTTAAGTGGCTTCACTCCTTTTTCATATTTCTATAACACCATATAATGTATGAACTTAACTTTTTTTTAATCATTTTTCTTGATGGATTGTGCATTCAACTCTTAGATTGTGTCTTCAACTTCACTTCACTTCCTTGCTCATGTTTCTTGATGGATTGTGCCTTGATATAGATTTTTTTATAACCAATTATACCATGGTCATTTTACACCCTTAACATACTTGACAGCTATGACAACCTTTAAACTCAACTTTGACAAACTTGATGACCTTAATGATCTTGATGACCTTGACAAAGATACGCATTGATAACACTTGATAAACTTGACAACTTTTTCATTGTTGTGTGACAGAGACACACATTCACTTTTATAGTTGGCACTTTCTTGACACTCAAACAATATTTGTAACACACTTTTGTAGATATTTTAAGATTCACTTCACTCATAGATTTGTTTTGAACATTGAAGTGGACAAAATTTTCTACCATGACACTACTAACCAAGGTCGATGGACACGAAAATAAGCACAAGATAACAGTTACTTTCTCACATCTCTACCTTCTTTGAGGGTGACTCTATCTCTATTGATCGAACCATTCAATACTTGAGGTGCACCTATTTCTACTCTTTGAGATTTGATTCTAAAAATATCTACTTATGATAACAACATGGGGCTTAGACAGGACTTTCAAATACTTTGTACAGTTGGCAATGCAAAAATACCTTATGAAAAACATGCGTATTGATTCTTCCTATGCTTGCAAGATCTTGAAACCTTGGATCACCACATGTTGATGACATTGTACTATGAAGCACACACCACCATGCTTCTTTCAACAGGGAATATTCCTTCTAGAAGCCTAGAGAAGGCACACCATACTAGTTAGAACACCTTAGAACAATAGGTAGTCATCAAAATAACATGATCACTCTATTCTTTCTATTTTTTCCTTTGAACCTTTCTCTTTCTTATTGAGTATCCTACTAGATGTGCTAGTTTTATATCCTAAGTCTTTATCACCTGATTGAATAATTTTCAAACATGTATGATGGATTTCATTCCCTTATCTTCTCCTGACTATGAATGGAGGTTCTTCATGACTGACACTTGGCTTGCTCTCAACTTTCTCAATGTGATCACCACCTTTTGATGTCTTTCTTGAGTTGGTCTCTCCCATGACTTTCTCTCGACACGTTCTTGTGATTTTTTTTTCACTTTGTATACCTTAGTAACCTTCCTCTTGACTACTTGAGTTCTATTGTTATGCCTTATAGGTTTATTTTGATGATAGTTCTTTGCGAAGTGTCCATGTTTATGAAAATTGAAACACAACTTGATTATTGCTTCTATATGGGTATGAACTGATATTCCAACCATACTTAGCACTCTTATGACCATGGAACTTACTAGAACATGTCCAATCCTATTACAATTATAGCATACTATCTTATTCATACCTCTTGAGTCTTTTGTTCTCCAAAACTAATTGTTTGGTTCTTCAAGGAAGTATTGAGCTATGTGGCCTTTCTCTTTACAATTGAAGCACACTCTATTCTTTTCTTTCTTGTATCTCCTATCCCTCCATGACATTCTTCCTGCATTCCTTAGCTCTATGTCCAAAATTGTGACAAGAAAAACAATAACCATTAAAGGTTCTTTCATACCTGAATGCATTTGGTTTCCTAATTGATTTAGGCCTTCTTGAATTTGTCCCCTTGTTCATCTTCATGTTTGATTGTCTACTTGGACCAGCCTTGTCATCTTCACACTTCTTCATAGGTTCTTCTAGTGAAGCCTAGTCATGTCTTGTCACTTTTTGCCTTTTGTATGTCCAACATTCCATTCAAAGCTTCAGAGCTCTTTTCCATCTTGCCATACATTTTCAGTCTTTATTTTTCTTTGTTAGTTCATTTCTCAAGGATATCAGTTCTTCTTCATGTCTCATACAAGTGTCTTCTTTGACATTAAGATATTTTGTCACTTTATCAACTTGAGATTTCAATTCTATATTAACTTTGAGGTATTCTTCCTCTTTGACTTTGAGAGAGGTTGAGATCAGCTCCAATTTTTCTTCAAGTTCTTTGATTCCATATTCATCTTTTTGCTTATGCCTTTCCTCAAGAAGCTTGATTTTATCTTCATATTATTTCACCATTATCTTCAATTTTTGGTTCTTTTTCCTTTGGTGTTTCAATTCCTCCAGGGAACTTATCAATTATGCTTCAAGATTCACTTCAGTATCATCTTCATATGAGATTTCATCCTCACTGACATACTTATCTCTTGATCTGCTTCCAGAGATTATCTCTATAGCCATGCTTGTGTTTCAAGAGGACCACCTCCAAGTTGTTAGACTTTATCTAGGAAAACCATGCTCTGATACCAATTGTTGGAAATTATAGGCACTGAGAGGGGGAATTAGTGCTTATTCAAAATTTTACAGACAATTCAATTTCCTTAACCTTGTTATGATGAAAACACAAAATCATACACAAGCAATCAACAAAAGAGCATACATAGAGACACAAGATTTAATGTGGGAAACCCTTCAAGGGAGAAAAACCCACTTTGAAACCAAAGAACTAGCTTAGAAAAAAATGTCATGTAAATGTTACAATGATTTCATGTTGAGCATCCACTCAACTTGGAGCTGCAACTCAAAAATTTAGTCAAGCTGCCACTTGAACTTTAATAAGATTATACTCCCATGGAAGCTTCAACTTAAAATAATTCAATCAATCTTCAACTTGGTCTTTTATAAGTTGTTACTTACAAGGAAGCTTCAACTCCCGATTGTTAAGCATCCACTTAGACTTCTTCACACTATTTTGATCACTTTTCTTGTGTTGTCTCCCACAACTAATTATGATCACTTCTTCAGCTCAACTTCTTATCTTCTCACTCTCCTTCATCTGCTGCAAGTACCTCTCAAACATCTGCAATTTCACTTCACCTAGTGCAAAACTTTAGTCCTTAATACATTGGATGCATGCTCACTTTCATGCCCTTACTACACCTCCAATAGTATATTCATCAACAACAACTACTTCCACACTTTCAAAAATTAAAACACATCAAATAAGACATCTTGAGAGTATCTTACACTTCACGTTACACAAAGAACTCTTCAACTTCACTTGGAAACTCAAATTAGGAAGGGAAAGATGACCTCACACAAATTAATTTATAGCAATGACTACACCTAATTACATGTCATTTATTGTTGGTGTAGGTGGTATTTTTCCTTTATTTATTTATTGGGTGTAATTCCACCTCACTTGGTGAGTCGTCTCACTTAGGTCGAAATGGATCTAGGTATCATGTTAGCTATGACATGATTCCCTTACGGAATCTGTCATATGTTTATTTAAGTGTGTCATAGGATTTACTTTCTTCTTTGGGAAAGTAACTCCTCTTGTCCATCATGGAGGAATATTTTTCTTACATGGGAGTTACTTACTCACTCCTCTATATGTACACCACTCCATTTGATCTATGATAATTCCAATTCCACTCCATTTTTTGAATCTTGAGCTCACATATGCATGCACATTTCTCTCTTAAGTTTACTTGCTTGAATCTTGCAACTCCTTCATCTCGGTTGAGTGTAACTCTTTGATGCAAGTGAATTCCCTCCAAGTCTTCATCCTTCATCCATGTGTCATAGTATCAAAACTTGGGGACCAAAATCGCATTGCTCACCATAGTTGCTTGACTCTCTTCTCCTTGTAGTTTCTTGTACAAGCTCTTTTTGTTTTTGCTATGCTTGCATGTTCAAGGTTCTAGTGGTTGGTTTGTGTGATCTCTCTAATGGTGTTTATTATTTTTAGGTTCAACAAATGCATATTTAAAGGTGTAGTTTTTAATTTTCATTAAGGGTTGTTAGAGCCTTTTCAGACCAACTCGGTCCTAGCTTGTCGAGCCGGGAACCGGGCTATCCATCGCTCCCTCCTTACACCTTCCAACTCGGGCCTGCATCATCTCTTTGCACTCTTGAGCTCATGTTTTCTCAAATGGTTTGTGGTTTGCATTATTTTGACTCGATGCCACAATTTTCAATCTCGAGTCTTCCCTTTGTATGTACGAGTTTGACTCGTGCTTCATGGATTATTACTCACTTGGGTGTTAATCTTGCAACTCGCTTTCTTTTCTCTGCGGTCATTTTTAAACATTGGATTTGATTCTCGACGGGCTCACTCAACTCAACACAGTTTGTGTTTGTTCTTACTCGATGGATCATTTGCAGCTCGATATTCAATCATAACTCCCACTTGCATTGTCTCGTAATCCTACATCTCTATTGACTCGGGTTATGCTCGTGGTTTTTCTTAGACCATTTGCACTCCGTTGTTGTGCACTCGACCAACTCATTTTGGCATGTACCACGCTTTCTGAAATTTACCTCTAACTTGGCATGTAAACCGGGCCATTACAATGCCTCTTTCACCCATCTCATTACTCTGTTAGGATCTTGCTCGGTGGCCGTTATCTACCCACCCCGACATTGGTTACATGATTCAATCTGTTACATAGCTCAACGCATAACTCTATACACGACGCTTATCCTTCAAGTTGGTGTTTGGCACATGGGCTCGGCATTGCACGACACTCAAATGGTAGTATATGTGTCAAAACAACTTTGACCCATGTCAAAACCATCTCGAGCTCCATCATTTCTTTCTTGCCAACCCAACACCCAAGAACCTCTATTCATTTACTCTTGCACAACGCGACGAGTTCATAGTCTACATGGCATATCGGCCTACACTCTTATAATGCCCGATAGTTTTTTCATTCATTACCCACATTAGGAGATCAAATCGGACAAATATCACCAAACTCGAAACCATTCCCTCCTTACATGACTCAGGAAGTCCTCGCATAGCTCCGACACATCTCAAACCTCACCTCAACAGCTAGTTCCACAACTCACTACACACAAACTAGCTTGGTCCACATTTCTGCAGCATAACCAACCAGCTCGCCAGGAGTCATCTCACTAGTTAGCATGCAAAGCCGAGCTGCTCACCAAGATCTCAAAAAGGTAAAAACATTTCTCTCCATTATTGTTGTTTCCTTGTTGAAAATTTAATTGTGCTTAACCTCATCTTTAAATTCAAGAAAACAGTAAATTTTTAGGAAAAATAAGCCCTTTTTTGGTGATATTGTGGCCCCATCTCTTGAAAACCCTTCCTTCCACATTCGGGGGGTATTCTTTTTGTTTGTTATTTTTCCTTCCGCACCTTAGCTGCACACATTTTTTTCCATGGATCCTCTTGCGTTCCTTGCTCACCCCTTTTAACCATCCAGAATGGTTGGATGCTATATATTTCTCCTTGAAAAAGAAACAATTATTTTGAATAACCACGAGTTTATAAGTTAAACCTATAGATGCAGTAGAAAAGGAAAATTGGCTTGACAAGTGTGATGGATCCATTGGTTTTTTTCTCTTTGTGTGTCTCTAGAAATGCACTTCCACATTTCTTCTAGCAAAAACACCCAAGGAAGTTTTAGATGCTCTACACAAACATTTTGGGAAACAAGATAAAATGAGAGGACATGAACTTGAAAATGAATTGATCAGCCTTAGTCCCAACAGTTTTGACACCCTTCAAGACTTCTTCACCAAGTTCAAATCACTCATATTGTAGTTGGAAGCTTGTGGAATAGAAAAAAGAACGCAGCTCTCATTCTCTCGATCCTCCTTGCAAAACTTGTTTGAATACTTTGTTTTTGTCTCCACCTTCCATGCAACAAAAAGGGAACTTGGTAAAAGTTTGTCTATGCCCTCACTTGATGATTTTATTGTTGATTTGATCAGGGAATATGATAAATTGATTTATATGGGCACCTTGAAATCCACAAAATCCCATGCTCTCATTGCTAGACAGGAAAATAGAAAGCTTCAAAGGAGAAGAAACATGACAAGGATCATGAAAAGAAGGACAAACCAAAAACCAAATCTTCCACTTCCTCTTCCAGTTCCAAACCTCCTAAAGAATGGATCAAATGTGGGTACTATAATGGTAGGCATGATGAAGAAAATTTCTTGAAGAAAAATATTGATCTCCTCACTAATCTTCTTGAGAAGCACAATATCGAGTTCTAGATTCCCTCAAATCATCTTCATCATCTCACGAGAGTTCTAAGGAGAAAGAGAGTGAAAAATGGAAAGTGAAAGAGAAAGAAAAATGGAAAGAATCAAACAAGGAGAAACCAAAGGGAAGATCTCTAGTGACAATTGTGCCACCTACTCCTACATGGATCATTGATTTGGGTGCAACTCATCATATGGCCTCATCAGACATTGATTTTGCTTCACTGGAACCATGTGGCATGTCTTCTATTCATCTCGGTGACAACACTACTACACATGTTTTTCAGAGAGAGATCAGTTGAAGTGAGTGGTGGTACTTTCAACAATGTTATGAGTATCCCTTCACTTTCAACTAATCTTCTTTCAGTTTATCAGATCACTCACCTTGGACAACGAATGTGATTTGAGTTCACTCTAGATTCAATTTATATCGAGAGCTTCATAATGATATTATTATTGCGGTTAGTATAGATGACCATCACACTCGATTGTACTCATTCTCACACTTTTATCCTCATTTATATTCTTCATATGACTCACCTAGACTTGAGGATACTTTTGAGCCCACTTCTGATGTTGAGGACATCTCTTCTAGCATAGTTGATTTTCATAATGATGGGGACCCACCTCCACCATCCACTTATCACTTACCACATCTTGAGGAGTTGTCTCTTGATCTGCTTACGTTTGGTTCACTTCAAACATTTTAAGGAGTAGGCACTATGATTCGAACTCATTGGGCATTGGGCACACTTCTTCACAATTCAAGACATTCCACCTTCCTTCTTTACCACTACTTTAGGATCAACATTTCTTCATGGAGCAGTTGAAATTTCCACTTCACATACGGAGCATTGTTCCTTGGATTGGAACAACACCTTGTCACTTCAAGGGTCTTCTTCCTCCTCTTCTCTTATCATAGGGTGACTCGTGACTGGTTCTTCCTGGGAGGCTAGATAACACTTCTTCTTCTCTCATTTTTCTTTGTAGTTTAGGGAGTTTGTCTATCTCTTGTAAGTGTATTTTTTCCCACTGGGTTTTCCTTCACCACTTGATATTTTTTTGTACATGGGTACCTCATCAAGCTTAGTTGTCGGGACCCATATTCCATCATGTGTGTGTGTTCTTATGAATTTCCTTGCCTAATCCTAAGTTTCGATGAATGGGGAGGGTGTTGGTGCATGTGGTATTTTTCCTTTATTTATTTATTGGGCATAATTTCACCTCACCGGGTGAGTCATCTCACTTATGTGGACATGGATCTAGGTGTCATATTAGTTATGATATATTCCATTATAGAATCTTTCATATGTGTAAGTGTGTCATAGGAGTTACTTTCTCCTTTAGGAAAGTAACTCCTCTTCTCCATCATGGAGGAATCTTGTTCTTACATGGGAGTTACTCACTCACTCCCCTATATGTACACCACTCCATTTGATATATGGAAATTCCAATTACACTCAATTTTTGAATCTTGAGCTCACATATGTATGCACATTACTCTCTTAGGTTTGCTTGCTTAAATCTTGCAACTACTTCATCTCAGTTGAGTACAACTCTTTGATGCACGTGGATTCTCTTACACTTCACCTTACACAAATAACTCTTCAACTTCACTTGGAAACTCAAATTAGGAAGGGAAATATGACCTCACACAAATTGATTTCTAGCAATTATTACACATGATTACATGGTATTTATGTTGGTTCTCAAATTAGTCTTGCCCCATTTGTCATTGAAATTCCTCAGTTGCCTCTATCATGTTTTCTATCTCCCGTATTGGTGCTTGAAAACTCTGTCCTCCATTTGGTTGCCATGATCAATCCTTTCCTTGGTCGAGGATCACTTAAAGGTCCAAAATTTGTTTTTTGTTCCTCTATCCATCTGAAAGAGTCTGTAACTTGGGCGTAAAACTTGAGTTTTTCCTTTCCTTCTATTTTCCACAGTCACGTTTTGTTGTCCCTGTCATTTTTGTCCCAAATACCTATGGAAACATGATTGGATGTAGCTCGAGGATCATATTTGAAGCCTTATAACATTTCCAAGTTATTTTTCCTTGAAGAAAGATTCATTTCCGGGCTTAAATGGTGATTTTCCTACATTTTACGGTTTGACGGGTGTATTTTCTCGATCAAATTTACTTCTCAAAGCATCAATGGAAACGTGGCCCTTTCTGGTTGGATGCATCTCTGGGGTACTCTAAAAACTCTAAGGCTCACTTCAACCCAAAACTTGTCCACATGGAGGAACGGCGCTCATTTGAAAATTCACCTTTTGGTTTGGCCTTGGAGTTGCGTCGAGGGGACACGTGGAGGTTTCCACTGCTTTGCCCAGACTTAGACAAAATTTTCATGCGGTTAGTGGTACAGTTTTTGTGGACCATGGACACATGGAGGGCAGACGCTCATTTGAGGATCCGCCTCAAGGTCCCACCTTAACAATTATGATAGGGAGACATGTGGAGGCTTCTGCCAGCTCCGCTTTGTACTTAAACTTTTCAAAGCAATTTTCTAAGGCCGAGACACGTGGAGGGACCGCACATGTTTGGGGACCGGCCCCTAAGTTTTATTTTGAAGAAGCGCCATGAGGACACTTGGAGGCTTCCGCTCACTCTACCCTTTGCTTGGACTTTTCAACGGCCAAAGGAAACTATCTCGACCCTAGACACATGGCGCCTTCCGCTAAACTTTCAAATTTTGCAACAACTCATGTCTGACTGAGACACGTGGTGAGCCCGTGCTTGTTTGGGGTCTCTACTTTTGGGGACCATCTCAAAATGCGCCATTAAGACACGTGGAGGCTTCCGTTGGCTCCTTTTTACCGAGACTTTTCAAAGGCCAAAAGACATTTTTCTTGGGCCCAGGGTACGTGGAAGGATCACGCTTGTTTAGGACTTGCCTCTGTGCTTCTCCTTTGCAATTGCACCTAGGAAACACGTGGACGGTTGTGATATAAAGTGGAAAAGGGGAAGAATCAATGGTTGTTGTGCATTTCACCTATTTTTTCTGCCATTTTTTCTCCAAGACTCCTGGAGACGTGAATACGCACTATTTTTCATCGTTCTTTGATGAAATTCTTTGTCGTCTCTATCTGTAAGGTGCCATTGAATGGATTTGAAACTTAAATTGTGAGTCCAAGGATTGTTAAGGTTGATATTTTGAAGTGGGAATTACTCAGGCACTCGCAAAGACGGGAATTACCAGAGGAAATGGATGTGGGGAAGAATTGTAGAGGAAAGAGAGGGAAAAGGGATGAAATGATGAAAGTGCAGGTGCAAAAGATGAAAAGGTGTTGCCACGAGAGTGAAAAAGATTACCTGTCATATCCAGTTGTGCAGAGTCTCCGAAAATGATTAAAAGGGGATTTCCTCATGACAGAATCATAATGATTAGGACTCCCAAAAAGTTGTGGCATGGCATCCTAGTCATTAATTGAGGGCCCAAGAAATGTGATCAGTTCACAATTGGTCCACCTGGCAGTTTTCAAATCTGAATTGTTAAACATCACTTTTTGAAACAAATTATTAACAAGCAAAGGTCCCTCGAATATTCTTCTCTTTTGGGGAAATTGAGTGAGTAAAATGTATAAATGCAATGAGAATACTCTTGCAAATGGTCGGAGTTTGAATTCCTAAGAGAAAATTTGAGAAAGCCTTATTCTGAGAAGCCCGTCTGAGATACCTGGTTAATTTCCTTTGTGTTAGATTTTCTATCATGTCAAGTTGGTTACATATGTATAGCCATTGACGAGCACTGAGATTTCTCTGGAAGCTTTCCCTGTTGATGAATTTAAGAAATTTTGAAATTAATTTGTGTCCAATCTCTAGCAATTTGTGTCTGCTTTGTTTTAGAATGTCTGCAAATAGTTTCTTTCGTTCCTATTGCAATCTTACATTGAAATATTTGTGAAATCACATAGGATCTCGTCCATGTGACAGTTTAATGGTATTTGCAATTTCATTTCAAGAAGATCCTTCATCTTGGATGAGATAAACAAATTTAAAATCAATTCACTTGTCATTTATTGATAAAGATTGTCTGTAAGTCTTTGGGTGTACCTTAGGTGTGATTGATCAAAGACTTTGGTGTTTAATTGAGTCTTTCAATTTGAGCCTTTGTGTTAGAGTCTCAAAGATTATGTGAAAACGTGTTGATTTGGGCCTCCATGAAGCACACCTTCTGGTTGAAGGAACGTCTTAACTGTTCTGAAGTATTTTGTTGTTGAGTTGTTCATTGTTGTGAAGTCCCTTCAAAGATATGGTATAATCAAATTTATCCTACTTCATCTCCCACCAAAATCATTCAAAACCATGAATCCACCTTGAATTACCCTTGTTTTCCCTGTATCAACAAAGGAACAAAATCTACTTGTAAAAATATGCAAAACAATCAAGATTTCTTAATGTCTTCAGTAACCTTAGCCTTGTGTTGAAAGTATCTCCATCATTTAGAAGTGACAACTCTTAAGAGTTAAATCATGGAGTATTGATGTATTTTCCCAAGGTTCTCTTCATAGAATTTGTGTAAAAGAAGGATATCTCCATCTCCTTCATCAAACAGAGGTTACACTAAGGGTCCTCTCACCCTAGTCGAAGAGGCACAACCTAAAGTAGTGAGGACATGTCAAATCCTCTTAAAGGTTCTATCCATCTCTCTACAAATCTGAGTAACAAAGGGCCAATTAGATCTCATCCCCGCCACAAAACGACACACACTATGATCTATCTGCCTCTAAGCTCCACATCCAACTGTGTTGCTACTCGGCTTGAAAGGGAGAACAAATTTGGATACCAACAAGTTACATGTGCATAACTTACACAACCTAACATGGACATGGTTACCTTCATTTTGATCACAAAATAACTCCTTAAGTAGCTATGCAAAATCGATGAGAGTCTTCTTACACTCGGATCTAGCATCCGACATATTCTTTTATAACTATCATGTCATTGTTTTTGTTCTTCCTCTTTAACAAGTTACCTTTGTCTTCTTGCTCTCTTACACAAATGAACAAGTGTCTCAAGCATGCAAGGATGTTACAAGACTCTTCATGTGCTCCATAACCCCTTCACATCCTTCCTAACTTTTCATTTCTCTTTCACACTTCATAGAGGTTCAAACTTGGTCATAGAGGTACTAAAAATTACAATCACAAAGGCATGCTTATTTATCATTGATTTGTGCAGTTAAAGATCCACAAAAGGATTTGGGAGAGTTGAATTTTATCTATAGACCACCTTCAAGGCTTGGAGAAACCATAATTTTTTTCATTCATGTCATATGATACTTGATTTGAACAAGGTATACTTGAGTTTTCATGCACAGAAAAATGGTCTTCAAGATTTGATTGTTTGGAGCACTAAACCTTGTCATCCAACCATCTATCATACATCAACAGAAATTTATTAAAGTCTTTGTTGGAACATAATAATTAAGTGGTCTGGCCAACCCTTAATATATATGGGTCCATCACTAATATATAGGTTAATATTTAATAATATGAAATATTTCTATTTCTATTATTAAATATGTTAACCTAGGTATATACTTTAGGTTAAATATTTAATATCATGAAATGATTATATTTCTAATATTAAATATTATAAACCTAGGTGTATGTGTCAACCATTTTAGGTTGAAAAGGTGAGTTGGGAGACATACCCGATCACCTTATATAAAAAGGACTTTAGGTTCTCATTTGATATATTCGGAAAATATATCAAAGGTGTGCAAATCAAGTGATTTGGTTTTACCCTTGATAAATAGGTTTTCAAAGGAGAATGTGATCTTCTTGGATGTAAAATAAGTTCTTTGAAGTAAAAGGTTATTTTTAAAGTAGTTTTTACCCTATTGGGGTTTTCCACTATAAATATTGTGCCACCTGTGTTATTTATTTCTTGTAAGTATTTCTTTATTTACTTATGTTATGATGTAATATTTATTTAAATATTTATTCTAACATTATCTAATATGTAAGTTGATTAACTCCGTATTTATTAGAATCCTCAAATTCTAACATGGTAACAGAAGCGAGGTAAATTAAATAAATTAAGATCAAATGTTTTGTATTTTATTTATTTAATTTGTACTGTTTTCTATAATTTCAAATGTTTACATGTTAAATATTTTGGAAGGTAATTCATACCCGTGTTCTTTGGTCCCCTCTAAAAGGATTCAATTTGAAAACTATAGTTTATAGTTAATCTATAACTATATCTTATATAATTTGAAAACTATATTATTATTTTTAAATAAATATATATATAATATAGAATAAGGTTTATATAATAATTTATATACACGTCATATTAAAATTTATATAGTTTTAGAAAAAAACTATATGTTAAAAGTTTTAAACCATATTAAAACCGCATGGGATTGATGGAAAAGTCAACGGACCATATTCTAAGCCTAAGTTTAAATTATATTTAAACTTAACTTATAAATCTAAACATATATAGTTGTAAGAAAAAACTAAGTTTGAATTATATTTTATATATATGATTAGTTTAAACCGCTTAAAATATAAATTTTATTATATTTGGTTTATATATGTTTTTAAAAATAAAACTTAAGTGCTTACTTTTTTTTTAGTAAGGGGGCCCGTGTTTATTACTTGGTCATGAAGGGATAACTTTTTAAATCTTAATACTTATTAAATAAAACTTAACATGTGTCACTAAACATTTAAATTATCCATATAAAGGGGCGGTCTCATTCATTTATATCCTATAGTTTATAAAACTATGTAAATAAACCTATTTAAAAGTTTTCTTTTATATAAAAATGGGAGTGGATAAAAAAATGAGATAATATCTCGTATAAATGTGGAACTCTCAAGTATAAATAAAGAATTAAAAAAACTAGTTTATTGGTAGCCCACGTGAAGTGTGGTAAATATTTATTAAAATATTGGTAGTTATAGCCACATAAATTTTAAAAAAATTAGCTTAGAAATTATATATAATATTTTGTAATATTTCCATAGTTTTAAATGTGTCCTGGATAAAATTAAGAGTAAAGGAAGGGAGGAGACAAGGTTCATGAAAATAAGGATTTCAATTTATTTCATTGGTCGGGTGAAATTACTTGTCCCATCTATAAAATATGCATGTTAATTTATACTCTCATAAATCTACTTGTACATGGTAAAATTCATTTAACTCGGTCTATATCTTTTAAACCCCTTTAATGAGGGTTGTGTTTATATACACACACACACACACACAAACACTATAGTTTATAATTTTTATGAATTATATGTTGTTTTTTATTTACATTCTATAAACTATATATCTTTTTTTTAGAAGTCTATATATTTTTACATTATAAATTATAATAGATTATTATAATGCATTAAAAAATAAACTCCTAATATTATAAAGAAGAAGAAATTATAGAATTTTACATTCTGGAAATATATAGTAAGTTTTGACTTCATTAAATTTGATGGTCAAATGACCGTCATGGTAGACCAAACATAAGACAATATGACAGTCATTTAAACGTCAAATTTAAGCTCGTAGGTTATATGAAACTTTCATTGTGTTAAAATTGGCAATCAAATGACCATCACGACAGCACCAAAAAATAAGTCATTATGACGACCATTTAAACATCAAATTTAAGTTGGTCGGATCTTTGTCTATATTTATTTTTTTCAAAAAGTTGATGTTGTTATGCATTCTTGGGTCTCTTCTTCACTTCTATATGGTCGAAATATTTTTAATATAAATCAAGTATAATCCAGAGCCCTTTATATTCGGATTATTATTTTGATCATGCGATGTTAATTACTATGCATTGTAATGACATGATTTGTTATCATCAAATAGTTTTTTAGATCGATTCTATTAAAAGTGTTGTTTTTATTATCGATAAATATGTATCTAACTCGTGGTATATTGTATATTATATATGATATTGGGGTATATTGTAAAAAAAAAAAA
This sequence comes from Taxus wallichiana var. yunnanensis, assembly GCA_018340775.1. NCBI lineage: Eukaryota > Viridiplantae > Streptophyta > Pinopsida > Cupressales > Taxaceae > Taxus > Taxus wallichiana. The sequence continues at coordinate 877,021,121 of CM031238.1, forward strand.
ACTTTGTGGTATATTGTATATTATAATGGGGTGTTTTATATAGGTTTAGGAAAATAATGACGTCCAACTATTTCTATCTTGAAAAAATCGAGATCCCGAATGAAATCAACTACAACATTTGGGTCAAAACATAATTTATGGTGAAGAAACTCTTGACAATTGTTTCGGATCTCGAGGTTGCTTCCACCGGTCGTTAAGTAATCAGAGATAACATGAATACATTCTTATAATGAATCATAAGGTTCTTTTTATGATTTTACGTAATGTGAACGATGAATACCTTCTACACATTGGTAATATCAAACATCCAAAAGAGGTATGGACACAACTAAAATCCATGCATGAAAGATACTTGGTAAATCAAGGACAGTAAGGAGAGTACAATAGTGAAGGAATTCAAATAAATGGTCTCGTATATTTTTGATGATTTCTCTTACGTATCTTGTTTTATATCTCAAAGTTTGAATAATTCAAAACTATGGCATGAAAAATTTAGACATGTTAATTATCGAAGCTTATATGAAATGTCTAGATATAATCTAGTGAAAGGTTTACATGTGTTGTCTTCTTCTTTTGAAGTTACTTCATTAAATACTTTTAAATGATGGTTTTGATTCGATTTAGTAAATGGTCATGATGTTGTTTTGATGTTATAGATATTTCAAAACTCTTATCTTCGTAGATAAGAAATTAAATTGGGCTCAATCTATGTTAGAAAGTTTAAATCTTATTAACCTTAGGAAAATGACCGAAGTCATCATATGGACCATACATTAATTACCTTGTATGAACTCCGAGCCGCAAAGTATTATAGGGTCTAGGTGGATATACAAAATAAAATATAATATTGATGGTATTATTAACAAACATAAAGCTAGACTTGTTCTTTAGAGGTTTCACTCGAAAAACCTAGTATTGATTATGTTGAGATATTTCATGTAGCTAAAATGAGTAATGTTATGGCTTTATTTGCAATTGCCACTCAATTTGGGTGGAAAATCCACAAAATGGATGAGAAAAATGATTTTTGAATCGCGATTTAAAAGAGCTTTACATGTTTCAACCTAAAGAATTTGAAGAAACTGATAAAGAAAACTATGTTTGTAAGTTGAGAAATCTTTGTATGGTTTAAAACAAGCTCTTAGAGCTTGGTATGCGAAAAATTGTTTCCTTCTTTAAACCGTTAGGTTTTGTTAATTATTCTTCTAACAATGATATAATGATCAAGCAATAAGACTTGCATATTATCATTATATATGTGTGTGTGTGTGTGTGTTGATGATTTGCTTGTCTTGTGACAATTTTGATTTCATTCATAATATTAAAGAGAAATTGAAGTAGTACTTTGAAATGAATGAGTTAGTTCTCTCACATCATATTATTTGTATGACTATATTTCATTCTATTGTTATTTTTTAAAACACAATATATAACCATTGTATTGAATTTTTTTTTATGATTGATTGTAAACTATTTTCTACTTCAATGGAAGTTGGAATAAATATTGATCATAAATCTACATATGAAAAAGGTTGATCTTATTTTATATATGTTGTTAGTTGATAGTTTGATTTATCTAACTATAACTAGATCAGATATTTCCTATACAAAGAGGAATTACTTCAAGGTTTATGCAGGAATTTTTTTAGAGATCGTTGGAATCTTGTAAAAATAATTTTTAGATATTTAAAAGGAACAATCAATTATGGGTTGCATTATACTAAGAATGAAAATGCTATCTTATATGGATTTTGTGATTCTAACCATACTGATGTTGTATTATAAAATATGTTGGATATGTGTTCAAGTTTTTTGGTGTAGGAACCATTGCTTAGAACAACAAATACAATCAACAGTCTCCCATTTATTCTACTTGAGGTAGAGAAGAACAATGGAAGAAGTAAAGAAGTCATATGGCTGCAAATATACATGGAAGCTAAAGGAAGTATTTCTATTCTATGTGGTTGTTAGAGTTGTATTACTCTTGATTAAGAATTCAGTTCAACATCAGAGGACAAAGAACATTGAGATACATATACGCTTCACTCGTGAGAAGGTACAAAGTGATGAGATAAATATCAAGTTCATGTTGATCAAGAACAGTTGTTGACATCTTCACAAAGTCCTTGAGTCTTTGCAAAGTTTTGTCACTTTCATGAAAATCTTGGATTGTCGAGTTTCCATTGAGGGGAGTGTACATGATAATGTCACATCTTAATGGAACTTGGTTTTGTAAAAAGACCTTGAGGCATTTGTAAAAGACCTTCTGGACAAGTGTAAGAAAACACCTTCAGTGCAAGTGTAAAAGACCTTCGAGGCATGTATACCTCCTCGACTTCATTTTTAGAAAGAAGTGTAGAAAAATCTTAAAGACGGTCTTCGTAAGCTCTTTAGTGCTATTGAGTTTACTTGATAAACATCAAGATAAACATATTGTTAAGGAGGTCCTTGGTTGTAAAAGGCTCCTATAGCTTGGGTTCAATAACCTTTTATGAGAACTGTGAGAATATGTAAAACTCATAAATCATACTTAGCCACCGATCATGGAATGATCTTTGGGATTCCAAATCCTTTTGTACCAAAAGGTAAATTGAGTATGATGAAGGTGTTATAATTCCTTCAACCGATATGCTAGCCTAAAACTTTTATGGTTTAAGAATTGTAAATCATGTAGTGTACCACGGGTAGATAATCTATTGACATATGTTATGTTATCCCACTTAACATTAAGGGAAAGTGTTGGAACATAATGATTAAGTGGTTTGACCAACCCTTAATATATATGGGTCCATCACTAATATATAGGTTAATATTTATTAATATGAAATATTTATATTTCATATTAGTAAATATGTTAACCAAGGTATATACTTTAGGTTAAATATTTAATATCATGAAATGATTATATATCTAATATTAAATATTATAAACATGGGTGTATATGTCAACCATTTTAGGTTGAAAAGGTGGGTCGAGAGACATACCCGATCACTTTATATAAAAAGGACTTTAGGTCCTCATTTGATATATTCGGAAATATATCAAAGGTGTGCAAATCACGTGATTTGGTTTTAGCCTTGGTAAATAGGGTTTCAAAGGAGGAGGTGATATTACTAGATGTAAAATAAGTTCTCTGAAGTAAAAGGTTATTTTCAAAGTGGTTTTTACCCTATTGGGGTTTTCCACTATAAATATTGTGCCACCTATGTTATTTATTTCCTGTAAGTATTTCTTTATTTACTTATGTTATGATGTAATATTTATTCTAACATTATGTAATATGTAAGTTGATTAAATCCGTATTTATTATAATCCTCAAATTTTAATAGTCTTCTTATATAAATACTCATTTATTTCACTAAATCAAGGTAGAATTAACTCAACCATCTTCATTTTTCAAACTAGTCTAACTGTGTTCTAGGAGCTTAAAAGAAGTATTTAACTTATTTTTTTAAATACCTTCAAAGTTTTTTCCAAGATCAATTGACACTTTGAGCAGTTCAGGGACATCATACACAAGTTGTACAAGAATTCAAAAGTATACTTTTTTGAACAAAACTCCATCTACTCACCAGAAGACAAACTTCTTGAAGCTCAAAAGTTAGTTTTAGATCACTCAAACTTATGCATGCAATCACTTCATCAAACCAAACCAAGAACACTCAAAATCATATGAGATACCTTCATGTTGTTCAGACCAAAAATCACGTTATGATGAAATTAATCATGTATAATCTTCACATTTCTCCAAGGACCAACTCGAGATGACTTCATGAACATTGAGAACACACCCCCAACATCCTTCACCAGAGATTTGAATATCGATTCCTTTACAAAATTTATCTCGTGCACTAAAAACTTCACGTAGAGCAGTTGATTTCTTAAGGGGTCCACCATGATTCAAGAGCTCAAATAAGGAGATTAGGGGTGGTCCTCTTATAAATTAAATTTCAAGTAATTGATCTTTGTGTAAAGTGGTTTATTATATCCACGGGAGAAAAAGAAGCCGGAAAGTCCTTTTAAGAAATTATATTTCATATGGTTCACCTTTTTGGAAGAAATATTGTTAAGTTTTATGGGTTCATTCTCTTCTCATCGACCCCGAGCTTTTGAAAAATTAGAGGTACCTTCATTTCCAAAAGTATTTTGAAAGTTTACGAGTTACTCAAACCAAATTTTATATGGGATGGGGATGCTTTAAAGAATGGCCTATTTCTCAACTCCTAATACTTATGTGGTATCCTATTTTCAACTATTGTAATGTCCCCTTCACCCTAATTCCTTAGACCAAAAGTCTTAGGTTGCTTAGGAAGGATGCCAAGTTCATTTTTATCTCTATACTAAAGTTTCTCATAATCGGTTGCATTGGCCAAAAATCGTAGACAAATTTTAGTTAATGAGGATTTGAGTCAATATTTGAGATTTAAAATGTTGTACTTGAAGAACACATTCACAAGATTGGGATTATTTCTAAAACCACTTAGTGGAAAGAATGGAATTAGCCAATTGAAACCCCATTTTTCCAAAGACAAACCCTAGTTTGGTTATCATATTTTCTCCTTAACCATATTTAGGTTGAAACCCTCAACCATCATGGAAATATTAAGTCTAAATAATTCACTCTAAAAAGTTAGACATTTCTCCAATCTATAGAAATGTATTATTTAACCTAAAAATTTCACTTCCCGTGGTGTATGTTATATCAAGGGCTACCCATGGGGATAAGGCTGATTCAATAGGGTTTGAAATATCGTTTTCCCATCCTATCACCAAGTTGATATTTTCAAGAATTTTTTTCTTTTTCTCTTATGGATAACTTTCTTGGATATTCTTTCACACCCTTTTTCAACCATTCATTTTATAATTTGTTTCCTAGAGAATTGTTCTTCTAGAGAACTCAACCATGTTACTCCGCAAAATATAATCAAATTTGGCATATGTTTTGTAATGATATTTTATTTCACATGTGGAAATATATAAATCATGGTGTCGACACCAATTTTTGGTATAACGCCCCTCCGTCATGTCACATTCATTCAACTCTCACTCTCGCTTTTCTTTTTTAAAAATTTAAATAAATCTCATCCATTTATTCACCCAAATTTAATTAATTATTAAATGGGATCCATATAAACCCATTTAATAATTGAATTTTGGCATCTCTCACAAATTATTCAATTCATGGGCAATAATACACCCATCTGACACTCCACTCTTAATTTCAAGAATGGAATCTATTATTTCACCTAACCATGTCAATCATCTTCCCCACTCCATATCACATCCTTATCTTTTTAACCATAAGTCAAATTGTGAGCCCCACTGAATCACATCACCTCTTTTAATCAGGTTACTTTACCCAACCATGATTATCTTTTAACCTGCAGTCTAACCTCACCATTAGGCTATAAATATGGGCTTTCCCCCTCGAAAGTTAGAAAATCTGGGAAAATATTGTTTTGAATTCTAAGCTTCTTATTTATCATTATATCCTCATGATGTCCTTGTAATGACATTGTAATCCCCACAATACTCTACTCATGATTTGTTAGTTCACGTAGCGTGGTTCTTGTTGCACATTGTGTTTGGATTAGATCAATAGCACCATCTACATACTAGCAATGTCAAGTTCCTTTGTTCATCAACTTGCATGTTATCTGTTTATCTTGTATTTTATCATTATTCTTTATCACACGGGGTTGTGACAGCCACCGAGGAATTTAACGCTTCTTGGATCTGCTTTATAAGGAAGCCCCCGCATAAAATCTCTAAACAATATTTCTCTAGTGTCTGTGAGAAACATGTTTTCTGAGATCACAATGAGGAGTTCAACATCAACTTTGCGCCCGTATCATCCATCACCATCTCCAAGGTACTAAGCCCTTGCATACTCGACGTTGTTTTGTGTTTGTTGATTTCTCGTACTCTAATCTGACAGGAAGCAAGAAACTTCGATCAACATTTGGCATGCTCGACGGGACCAGACCCTAGTTCTAGTCATTGTTTTGTTCCTTTACTCATCTTGCATAGGTGTCGTAAGTATAATAGTTATTCATAACTCTCATCAATTTAGATATCTCTTACAAATATTTCATTTTCCCGACTCACCTATTTACAGGATTTAGTATTATCTCCCTCTGTGGGGTGTCGTCTTTACATTCTATGGTTTTGGTCGTCTTAGAGGTAAGTACTTTTGGTTTTGAATCATCTTGTTATTTGGCCATTTATAGTTCGTATCGAGCATATTTGTATTATTATTAATAATATTATTATTAATATTAATTACATAAATGATTAAAAAAAGAGAGAAAAATTGTTGTAATAAACTACCCTACCCTACCTATCTCCAATTCCTTTAGCTCGGCTAATTTAATTGCACGAGCTAGTCACTCACCACTCAACTCTCCCCCTTCCCCGAGTCACTTTCCTTACACTTACCTAATTCCCAACTCCTACACACAACTCACCATTCCTCCTCAACTCTCCAGCTCACCAAACTCTACTTCACTCCATGGCTTACCAAATTCCCATCCTCCCAACTCAAGCTATCCCATCTCCCTTCCACTATACTGCTCGCTTCCCAACTCCAATCTACCTAGACTCATCACTCCTCGACTCCCCACACCTCACCACAGCTTTACACACCACTTGGCTCGTCCTCTACATTCCCTACTACACTCTCTACCCGAGCTACCATCCCAACACACCGTCAAAATCTCCATTACACCTACGTTGTGCCCCATCTAATCAATCGCTAATAAGTCTACCTCTCACTTGTCACATAGCCAATTTCAGTCCCTCACCGATCAGTTCATCAACATTAATACCCAACTAGCTCCATTCCCATCAACAAACACCAATCCCCACAGTCCACTTTGCCATCGTATCCATCCTTTTGAGCTCTCTCGTTCCTCCCGAGTCCTCGATTCGCACCTTTTTTGAGCTTGTACCACACATCCAACTTTGTTCCTGTCCTCATAGGTCTCAACCTTCTCTTTTGCTCATGCTCCCATATCATCCACCTTTGATCCCGCACCCATCATTCTTCTCACTCGCCCTAGTTCCCTTCGCTTCTTCACCTCACGCCCATCTGTCTGCTCCCACGGCTTTGGTCACTTCCATACACGTCCTCTGGCAAAAATACCTCCTAGTTCCTATGTGAGCTCTAACAACTCTTCTAAGAAGTTTGTGTTTTCTTCTAAACTTGCCTCCTCCTGCCAAATCCCCCTTCTTTGGCCCAATGATGTAACCACATCCCACATCGTCCACACCCCTTGATGAATACTTCAACACTATCCTTGGTTGTGGAATAAGGATTTTGGGAAGTAATCTCCACCGCCACTATTTTCTATGGAGAAGTAAGTGAATATGCACATAGATTTACAAGCTTCCAGCTCGGTTTCAATTTCTCGCAGGCTATGGGTTGTCCCTATAACAGCTCTCACACCACCACAAAGTTCTAAATAGTATCTCCCAGCCACCTCCTTCACCGACTACCGGCTAACGTGAGCTCCATATAGCTCGACCATACGTAGGTTGACTTTCGGAGCAACCCTCTCAAATCAAGACACCATTTTTCAACATATCATATCCATACCTCTATTAGGATAATTATTTTAATATTAGTGGCTTAGTTAGGTTTTAATCGGGCTAATGGTTTTATTGTTAGTTATTTAATTACGATTTGATAACTAGAATTCTGTGATAATTATTTTGTTATTAGTTAATTAGTTAATTAACACTCTTAAGTGGGATTATTATATTAGGATAATTATTGTGTTATTTTATTTTTATTAAATTCAAATAATTATTAATTCAAGTATTTATTTTTATTATTATTTCCATAATTAGACTTTTTTTGTTGATACTTAACGACATCAAAACTCAATTTGTCTTTTTTATTTTGTTGACCACATCCACTAATTGTCTTCTCTACATTTGCAGGTGAATTCCACAACATTGCAACCACGACATTACGCTGCCAAAGATAACCATTGAAACAAAAATACACCTAAGCGCTCTTTCACCAGACCCTTCATGTACTTATGCATGGTGCAATTCTAGGGTACCTAGACATTCCCGACCACTGATCATCGGTTTCGGATACCACATTATCAAGTACAATCCAATAACGAGGAAAGTGTTCTCCAATGTTTCTTTAGCATTTGTTGTCATTTTCTTGATTTGCAACTGCTCTTTGCCTTATTTTTCGTATACTTCTTGTTTACCTTAACTTTTTGTCAGATAAAAAGGAAAAGCGATATACAGGTATTCTTCAGTTTTCCTATTTTCTCTTTTCTGCATGGTAATGTCATTTTCTGGGTAATTGTTTGCATCAAACTTCATATTTCGAATTTGGTCTAAAACAAACCTCGTGCATCTTGCTTACTCATATAGCTTAATTAGGGGTTTAACTCTTTGCATCACACATTTTACCACACACTACCTCAAACCGCACATATTAATCAACACACTGAAACATTCCTCTCACCTGGTTCATTGATTGGGATTTTATCACCCAACAAGAAACCATTTCAAACATTTCCTTTCCGTAACTTAGCTAAAACCAAACATAGTTTACCCTCTTCTAGGTCCCTTTCCAACCATTTTCTTTTTCTTCACACACATGTTTTTAATTAAAAAAGCAAAAAAAAATTGTTTGCCTCACTTGTTTGTTAATATAACAAGTAATTTTTATGCTGTAATAACTCGATCCACTACTAAGAAGATGGAACACAACCTCGCCACACATAGTACTTCATCCCAACCAATCACTACCTCAGCAACTTCATCATCCATGCCTCTCTCTACTTCCCTCATAGGCACCCATTCTCTCGCCATTATACCTCACCAGATATCCTTCGGTCACACTTCGGTATTAGACCAACATTCCATCCCATCTAGGCCAGCCACTCCACCTTCTGTCAGATCAAAGCCTATTGGTACTCTCATCTTCCCTCTCGGTGATCCAGAATTTCAACAAATTCTTGACACCAATCCTGTGGCTCTTCAAGACTATCTTCTAAGAAAATACATACACATTCCTCTAGATGGTCCACCACTCCAGCAAGTTTATCCTTATAGTACTAGTTCTGAAATTATTCCATCCACACCATACGTGATTTTGCCTCATCCTCTACCAACCCACCACCCACAAGACTACTACAACCGCAACTATCACCAATGCTCTTGTCCAACCTCCCCATGTGTCATATCCATTATCTCGAATAACAAGTCCCACTCACATCACAAGTCTACTCCATTGCTTCTCAACCTCCTCCAACAATACCTTTGCAACATGCAGTGTCACTTCTCACCAACACACATTCTATCAACCTCCACCTCAACCACAACCCATAATTTACACTCACCCATACCAAGTTCCTCAAACACCCACGCATTCACAAATTCAACCACCACCTCTCATTTCTCAACAGCACTTCCTAATGATCCCATGCAAATCTTAATAGGTCAGTTAGCCAACCTAGAGGCCGCTACGTTAGGGTCCAAAGTTACATTGTCTTATGAACAAATATGTAACGAACCCATTCATCCATTTGTGCCAATGAAACCATATCCTCCACACTAGGAATTTCCAAAGTTTTCCAAATTTAATAGCAAGGAGGACCCTCAACAACATCTCTAAGCATTCAAACATGTGTGTTATCTCATCGCACACGACCAAGATTTGATGCTCTGTACATTCCCCATGTCTTTGGCTGGCCCTACTTTAGATTGGTATAATAATATTCCTCAATACTCCATATTTTCTTTCTCTTAGCTTGCACAATTATTTCTTGAGCATTTCTCCATTAATATTGTGTGCAAGGTAACCATCAATAATTTGTATACCATCCACCAATTCAAAGATGAATCCATCACGGATTTCATCGCACGATGGCGCAATATTATAAACCAATTATCTTTTCCACTTCCTCAAACCGACCTCATTGAGCTCTTCACATGCTCTTGTGCGAAGCATATTTCATTGACTTTGCAAATTCAATCATTTCACACTTTTGAGGAAGCTTTCACCATGGCTCACAAGCTTGAGACACGTGCCCTAGAACAGGGGCATTTAAAATTAAAGTCAAATAAGCCCAAAATAGAATTTGTCAGACCATCCACATCAAATGATAAGTCAAAGACAATTGCCAACACTTGTCATTGTCAAATCATCTCCTACACCTACATCTACTACAATAACTCAACAATGATTCACACAACCAATGCCCAATTATACTCCTTTAGGAGAATCATACAACACCATCTTTGAAAAATTAATAACAACACATTTGATCACATTGCCACCTATCCAACCTATTAACGAATCTAGACCATGACCTGTGTGGTATTGTGAGGACCATTACTGCAAGTACCATCAAGTCCGAGGACATGACATAGAGAGATGTCGGACTTTCAAGGATTCAGTCCAAAGACTCATCGATCAAGGAGAACTTCAAGTGGATAACCCAAATGCTTCACCCAATCAACCATTAGATATTTTTAAACAACCATTTCCAAATCATACACCCACATCAACAAATCAAACTGCCACTACTTCTATATCTCAAACTCCCAATACCCACACCATAAACACTATCCACGTTGGTGATAAGAATCCAACTTCATCCACAAATTTACCATCTTCATCAACCATTACACTTGTCCCCTTAGACACGCTCCCTACATCCACAAACTCATCAACATTCATCTCCACACCAACATTAGTCACGTCCATGCCCACTTCGGCGCCCCTTCCTACACCCATGCCTATTTCCACACCTACCACCCCTTCCCCATTTACAAATATTATTCATGTTTCATCACCTCTTACACCTACTCCATCAAATCCAATTACCTTACGTAAATCATCCCACCTTTACCTATTATCCCATCCTTAGCATCACTTCTAGTCCCTCTTTCTGCACTTTTACCAACACCTACTACATCTACTATTATACATTCATCTATCTCACCTTCCTCTTCCATGGCCATGTCATTACTTGATGATTTTTGGCAAACATTCCAGCTTTCCTTGACTTTGAATTATCGTCCCATTTCCTCTATACCATTAGATACTCACACATCCAATCAATCCCCACACATATCCACTTCAATATCATCTTCAGTTCCTCCTATAGAAATTCTTTTCATTCCTTCTAACAATCCCCATTCACAGACAAGATTTAGGCCCCCATTTCCCAAGCGTCCTCCTTCACATCCTCATCGAAAAGTGGACCTCACTATCCCCAATACTAATTCCCTTGAAGCCACACCATCTCTTTCTATTTTAGGACCACACCCCTTGTCATCCTCTTCCATTCTGGGAGCATCCCCTTCATCAATAACCCACGCTACTACTAGAGCAACACAACGACCCTTTTCCAACCAATATCTTAAAACGAGTCAAAGGCATCTGCATCCTCCACCAATATCCCACATCAAACACATTCATCTCCCTTCCCAAATCTAAAACAATGTCCAAAGCTATCATTACATCACCACATACCCAGACATCATTCCAAGGTCCTCTATCGATAACATCAGGATATTATACCACCATGTTTCATCAGCTACTCCAAGCCTCAGCAATCACCTTACCACCAATTAAATATTTTGACCCAAGCGTGCCAAGGCCTTCATGGTTTAATTCTAATCTTGTTTGTGCATTTCACTGTGCCCCGGACATGACACTGAACACTGCAAAGCTCTCCAAGCCATTGTGCATCATTTTGTCAATGAAAATATTAACAATGAAAAACCAACTCTATCACCTCCCCCACCAACCTCTGCATCCCAACATGCATCGTCACACAAAACATCTCGACCGCCCCTTTCATTAAGAAATCTTGTCATTACTCCACCACCAAAAGAAGATACAACCAACGATACCACAAACATACTACCAAAGGAGGATGATCCTAAGGATCGTCCTCCTCTTTTAATCAACGTTGTTCGGATAACCACCCGTTTGAGACCATATAACCCTGACTCTACCTCACCATCCACCCCAAAGACTTTTGTCGCTATCCCTCCTCCTAAGGAATTTACTACCTCCGCACCCCCACCACAGCCCAAAGGTTGTCATCGCTGCTCCTACCACTCATCCCACATCAAGTATCTTCATCTTCTTCTAAAGCCAAGGTATCTATTTTGGCTGCCCCAAATCCTTCTCCCATTGAACACACCATTATTAAACAACTTCATCAGGCTCCCATCAAAATGTCACTTTATGAGCTCATTCAAAGCTCTCCACACCATAAACAAGCTCTTATGGAAGTTTTACAACACATCCTAGTATCATCGATGAGCCCCAACCTTTTGTGGCTTTAGCTCACGCCTTCGCAGCGTCTGCCACCGTATCATTTGAGAGTTTAGAAATCCCCAGGATACCACAAGAAGAACATGATCTACCTTTGTTCATCACAGTCCACATCAATGACACCTACATCCGACGAACCATGATTGACAATGGTGCCAATATCAATATCATTTCTTCTCATACCTTCAATCAGCTCAAATTGCCTAATACCATTGTTGCCAAGTCTCCTACCATTCTTTGCGGCTTTAACGATGTTGTCACTCCCCCATTAGGAATGGTTGTTCTTCCCATCCGTGTTGGCCATAAACTCCTCCATGAGCTTTTCTACATCATTGAAGGAGAATTCCAATATAATCTCTTACTCGGACGTCCTTGGATTCGTGCCATGCATTGTGTCCCATCTACTCTTCATTGATGTATCAAATATGAACATGAAGGGACCATTTATGCTCTTTCGGCCGAGGTCCCTCCTTCCAAGACATGTCGCATGATCTACAGACCTAAGGATGTCCTTGTTCCTAAAACTAATTTTTCTTTTGATGCATCCACCAGTTCTTTTGTACCTCCATCTACATTACCTCATAATTGATCCAGAGGATCCTCACAAAGAAACACCGATCTAAGATCTTCTCAAAAATTGTTGCAGTCATTTTTAAAGCGTGGGGAAAAATTATACGACTCTGACGACATCTTGTTTGCAGGAACGAAGCTCATTTGTAAAAGTTATAGCCCGCTGAAATTTTTGGGCAACTGGCGAAATTTGGAGTTTTGTGCAGGTTGGACGTGTGCACACTCACCAAGTGTTTCGATCATATTGCGACACGTGGACGAATTGTGTGACGTACTAAAAAAATGGGTTTTGGAGCGCTGATCTTGGACACTCGTTCTCGGACAAATGGACCCCGCTATTTACTAGCTGGGGGCCCTCAGCCAGGTTCGACACACTCGATTATGGAGGGGTGCCTTGGCCTCCTTCTCATTTAATCATTAAACCAACTTGTGTATATAAACCTCTATATTTCCTTTTGTGCCATGCATGTGGGACATTGGGCATGTATTATTTAAATTACCCATGCCTAATTACCTATTTGTAATTTTCCACGCATATTTCTCAAACTATTCAACGCATTACCTATATTCCATGTTCCACGCATATTGTAAACTGTCCACTGTACCATGCACATAGGATGGGATTGTTGGCGCCTAAAATTAAACAATGCGCCATCCCCAATGCAATGCGCCCCAAGTAAAGCGCCCTCCACATAGGCTTAGGCGGCTCTTAAGCCACTCAAAATCCGCGCCCACCTACCATATAAAGCCTTGACCAAGTTTACATGCGCCAAATGTGGGATAATGATCCCAAAGGATATGACCAAAAAGCAAGGGAGGAGAATGGAACTCGGGTGGGCCGTGTAAAATGATAAGCGCCCAGCCGGCATGCTAGGAGGTGTAGAAACAATATAAAAGGGGTGATATTCTATTTGTATGGCATTCGGGGACTGTGTAGTAATATTGTAATGCTCATATCTTGAGCTAGGAGTGGAGTTTGAAGGAGATGTAAAAAGCAACCCCTATTATTTTCGACAGAGGAAGACTGTGAGAAGGTTAGAATTTTGTAGAATTCTTTGTAAAGAATTATTTTCAAGATTTTAATAGATCGGTCCCATTCAACCGGACCCGGAGACGTAGGCCTCAAGCGCCGAACTCCATTATCAATTCTTGCGTCACATTGCTGGTGAATCCTCTTCATTTCTTTCAATATTTGCATAGTACTTGCAGTTTTTATTCTTTTATTAAAAATACAAAAAGAAATAATGCACAATTTTTACATCGAAAATCAATACAAAGCAAGAAAAATGTGTGTGCACAATTGCTAGTTAAATTTGGTTTTCAGATCATTGGTATCAGAGCTGGTTTTGACTGATTTTTGGTTCAGTTTAACGTGTTTTGGATTGCAAGTTGTGTGTTGGATGTTAACAAGGTCTCGATCTAAGAAGGGTGAAGGAGAATTAGTTGAAGGAGATCCCAAAATTGGTACCAGACGATCTCGAAGTCCTACAATGGCGGATCGAGAGGAAGTGGAACAAAACTTTCGTCAATCCTTCCAACAGATGAAGGAAATGGTGGAAGAAATGTACCAAGATAGGAAAAGGGAAAAGGGGACTAGAGAAGGTAAGAAAGAAGAAAGCTCTAGTTCTGACATTCCAAAAAGAGACTCTTTAAAATCTGATTTTCTTTCATTAAAGTTAGATATCAAGTTTGAATTGCCTATGTATACTGGAGAGCTAAATGCAGAGAAATTGGATAACTGGGTCAAGCAAATAGAAGTATATTGCAGGGTTTAGAGAATTGTTGATGATGAAGTAAAGATTCATCTAGCAACTCTTCGGATGGGTGGAACAGCACTCATTTGGTGGGAGAGTAAGCTTCAGGAAGTGGAAGAAAACAAAGGTATAGAAATCACTTCTTGGTCTAAATTTGTTTCAAATCTTAGGCAACAATTTTATCCTCTTGGTTATAAGCAACAAGCTATGATGGATTGGCAAACATTAAGACAAACTAAGGGACAAAGTGTTCAAGAATACACACAAGAATTTAGGAAAAGGGCTCTAATTCTGGGAATTTCCCTAAACACAGAAGAAACACTGCTCAAATATATTGGTGGATTGCATAGTTATCTAAGGCATATGATACTTGTTTTAGGTCCTACTAATCTTGATGCAGTATGTGTTCAAGCAACCCATCTGGAAGCATGAGGGAAAATGAAAAAGGAGTCCTCTTTCTCTTCTTTTAATCAAAAGAACAAGCAATCTGAAGGAAAAGGTTCGAAAGAACAAGGAAAAGGAAAGGGTAAGCATAAAACAAACTCTACTGTTAAGAAGGAAGATGAAAAACCATTTTGTAATCATTGTAAAAAAACCATGATGAGTCTAAATGTTGGAAATTACATCCTGAAAAGAAGCCTAAATGGATGGTTAAGAAAGGAAAAGAAAAGAAAACAAACACCGTAGTGCATGATCTTGGTTCTGATTCAGGTGATGAAACCAAAATCACAGCTATGGGTTTACAAGGTAAATCAACTCTTTCAATTTCCAACAATAGCACTACAGATGTTGCATCTTCTTCTAGTAAACAAACTACACCTGACGATAAGAAAAGAAATGAGCTTTTCCACATTAGAGTAATTTCAAAGCATACGAAAATTGATACTCTTTTTGATAGTGGATCTCAAGCTAATCTAATTTACGAGGAGGTTGTTAAAAACTAGGACTCAAAACTACACCACATCCCAAGCCTTATCCTTTGGGTGGGTTTGTGATGATGCAAAATCAGAGTAACTAAAACTTGTACTTTCATTTGCCATTACGAGACAAGTTTATTGATGAGGTTGAATTGGATGTAGTTCCTTTGGATATCTGTGGGGTGCTTTTGGGAAGTCCTTATTTATATGATCGTAAAGCAATTTTCTATAGGGAAGAAAATAAATATTTGCTTGTAAAGGATGGAATTGAGTTTATTATTTGAGCTCACCGTGAAAAGAATAATCTATCCTTGGTAACTGCAGGTCAAATGAAAAGGCTTGTAAACTCAAGCAAAAGTTTTGTGCTCATGGTGGTCAAAGCCAAGGAAAAAGAAAATGAGATGGCTTTTGAGACTTGCGATCTAAAACATAAGGATGAATTGGTAGAAATTTTTCTCATTTTGATGATTTTTTCAGGGATCCACAAGGTCTACCTCCCAAAAGAGGGGTTCAACATGAGATACAGTTGCTTCAGGATGCACCTCTTCCCAATATCGGAATGTACAGGTTGTCAGTAGTAGAGAATGAGGAAATCAAGAGACAGGTAATGGAACTTTTGGCTCAAGGTATAATTCGTCCAAGTACATCCCCATGTGGTTCACCAATTATATTGGTTCCTAAGAAGGATGGCACTTGGTGAATGTGTGTTGATTTCCGTGCTTTAAACAAGATTACTATAAAGAATCGTTACCCTCTTCCTAGAATAGATGATTTACTGGATCAATTAAGGAATGCAATTTATTTCACTAAGTTAGACTTAAGAAGTGGTTATCACCAAGTAAGAATTACAGAAGGTGATGTTTGGAAAACTGCTTTTAAAACGAAACAGGGATTGTTTGAATGGTTAGTGATGCCTTTTGGTTTGTGCAATGCACCGACAACATTCATGAGAGTTATGAATGAAATTTTTAGACCATTCATTGATAATTTCATTATTGTCTACTTAGATGATATTCTTATTTTCAGTAAATCATGGGATGAACATATTAAACACATCCAGAAAGTCTTAGATGCATTAAGGAGAGAGAAATTGTATTTGAAGATGTCAAAATGTGAATTTGGAAAAACATCTTTAATTTACTTGGGGTATATTGTAGGAAATGGAGAATTGAAAATTGATCCTGCAAAAATAGAGGTTATTGTGAAATGGCCTAGACCCACAAATGTGACGGAAGTTAGAAGTTTTCTAGGTGCAGTTCGATACTGGAGGAAATTTATTGCTAACTTCTCATATACCGCATCTCCTTTGCATGCTTTGACAAGTATTAAACGGTCTTTCGGTGGGGAGGAAACAACAAAAAGCATTTGATACACTTTGAAAGAGAAGATAAGTACCGCTCCGATCTTGGCACTTCGGATTTACAACATTCATTTGAGATTGAGATGGATGCTAGTGACTAAGAATGGGGCGATTCGATGTAGAACAAATGACCAAAGGTGTTACCATTCAGAAACCTTTACAAGTGCGGTAAGAAACTATCCAACTTATGATAAAGAGTTGTATGCTTTGGTTCAAAGTGTTAAAAAATGGAAGCATTATTTAATGGGAAAAGAAACAATTATCCATACTGACCATCAACCGCTTCAATATTTACAAACACAAACCAAATTGCAGCAGTCTAGACATTTCAGGTGGATGGGATTTTTGCAACAATTTCATCTTGTAATCAGGTATAAAAAAGGTATTCAAAACAAGGTTGCCGACATGTTATCCAGACCACCAGTGGTAGTAGCATCTATCCTTTTACAGCATAGTTCTTTGGCTCATGTTAGTTACAAGGAACAATATGCAAATGATGTTGATTTTAGAGAAGTGTATGAGGATTTAGTAAGTGGGAAACAAGTAGGAGAAAAAGATTATCATTTGCATGAAGGATTGTTATATCATTCTGGAAAACTTTGTATTCTAGAAAATGAGCATGTGCATATGATTAGGGAAGCACATACTTCTCTTATTTCAGGGCATTTTGGTGTTAGTAAGACAGTTGCACATTTACAAAAATATTGCTATTGGCCTAGAATGCATGAACATGTAAACCGATATATTAAGGGATGTGTTCTTTGTGCCACAAGCAAGCCAAGTAACAGGAAATTAGGACTTTACACTCCTCTTCCTGTTCCAACACGGCCTTGGGAAAGTGTTTCCATGGACTTTGTAGGAGGCTTGCCCATGACATGGAGAAAACATGATTACTTATATGTGGTAGTGGATAGATTTAGCAAAATGTGTGTGTTGGTTCCATGTACTAAACAAATAACTGGTGAGGGAACTACACATTTATTCTTTCAGTTTGTTTGGGTTCATTTTGGTTTACCTACTTCAATCATATCTGATTGGGATTCTAGATTTCTTGGGGAATTTTGGTCAACATTGTGGGGGTTAATGGACACAAAACTGAAAAAAGCATTGCTTTTCATCCACATACTGATGGTCAAACAGAGGTTGTAAACCACACAGTGGTACATTTACTTAGGGGCTATTGTAGCAAACATCCTAAATTATGGGATGAACATCTTTATTATGTGCAACATGCTTATAATCGTGCCTTACATTATTCTACTTTAAAGTCTCCATTTGAGACTTGTTATGGATATCTGCCTAATTCTCCATTAGATATATATTATGGACATGAAATACAACAGTTGTTAATGGTGCAAGTGATTAAGTACAAGGCTAAAAGATTTGTGCAGAGAATACAACGAGTTCTCATCATTTTGGACAGAAAGTAAGAACTTCGCGAAGGGGTGATATTGAGTATCTTCGTGTTGGGTTACTTGGATCAAATAGGAATTTTTAGAAAGCAATAGTCGTCCCTCC
The DNA here is from genome assembly GCA_018340775.1 of Taxus wallichiana var. yunnanensis. Lineage (NCBI taxonomy): Eukaryota > Viridiplantae > Streptophyta > Pinopsida > Cupressales > Taxaceae > Taxus > Taxus wallichiana. The sequence goes on from CM031238.1 coordinate 877,039,565, forward strand.
TCTTTAATGGGAGAGGTTCCTTATTCAAACGAACTTATTTACAAATACATTGATTATTTTATGGTCAAACTTGGATATTACGAAAGTGTTTTCCACAAGTATCATCAGTTACGCCAGGACTGAGGAAGGGGAATAAGAAGATGAGCAGAATAGCAACATTCAGAATTATAGATAGCAGAATAATTCTTCGTGTATGCGAAGCTTCAAAGGATTTAAGACAAGATCATTTGCATTAGCTGAATGGGATTAAATTTAAAGACACAAAGTTCCGTAAATAACCTTCTTCAGATTTGTTAATCAAGGACACAAAGTTCCTTCTTGGTTGTACAAGATCACTGTACTTGCAAAACTGAACAGTATGCAATCAGAGAGACTAAACGAGTTAGGAACAAAACGATCTTCACAATATTAAAGGAAAACACAGAGACAACGAGAATCAGATAGACAAAGAACGGAAAGCCCTTTTGTATTGATTTCTTTCAGATCTATTTACACTTTCAGCAAATATCCAAGTTCTTCCCCTTGGAAAATGGCGTGGAAAGGCCATTATATAGATTACAAGTCGATTACTCTTCGTAACCATTTCTTTTAACCAAAGAATAGTTAAGTACCACCATTGCAATACCTTAACTAATTACAAAGAATACGAAAAGAAAGGAAAGAAGAGGAAAGAAAGGAGAAGGAGACAGTGGCGGCTATTGGGAGGGGACCCACTTGTCTTGAGAATCCATTGCTAAACTTCTTGATGACTCGGCTATATCTCTGCCCACGAGGGAGGCGACGTGTTGGTTGCGGGCCCGAGTCCAAATCCCGAGACATTTCTCCATCTCTTTATCAAACTCGGCGTGAGTATGATAGTCTTTGTTTGCTTCTTGATAGGCGGTGAAGAGAACAAATTTCCTTTATCTTGTCCTTAGAGATGGAGTCTTCCTTGAAAAGATTATCTTTGACAAAAGCTCGGCCCGAGCTTTGATTTCTTGCGAGGACAAGGAACGCGAGTTTTCATCCTAAAGATGACAATGCATATCTTTGAGCGCAGCGGCGCCGTGTCTTGAAAGCTTCTCCCTTACGCCGCTATTCTTCATTTCTCCTCTGCTTCCTCCGGGACTTTGATTTTCCACTCCGCTGTTGTAGACCCAAGATTTTGACAGTTGTCCTTAGCATCATCGAAAATCTTGTTCGCCAGTAAGATGTTCTCATCTGTCTGGCCCATGAGGCGAAGGTCTACAATGCAACTACTCCAGAGCTTAAGCTCTTTATCCATTACCCCAATAGTAGAGGACAGCCTCTGTTGCAAATTATCTACCTTTCCATGTAGCTTAAAAGCTTCATCGATGAAGTTTAGCCCAGCAACAAGCATGTCATCCACCATGGCTTCAATAGCTCTGCCATAGACAGAATACTTGTGCATATCTTTAATACTTTGTACTTCATCTTGGCTTAGAATTACAGGAGGTGGTAGAGCGATCAAGGGTAGGGTCAAAACTTTGTCCTTAGACAAAAGTGACTTGATAAAACTTGTGAGAACTGGGCTTGTTCTTCCAGGCTGCTCATAATCTGCTTGCCCTTTCTCTACCCTTCCATGACCCTTGTGGTTTTTTCACGGAGGTTATGAATCTCACCTTCGAGGAGTAGACTCTCCCATAGGGATCCTTGAAAGCTCAGTCGGATGTCGGCAAGTCGATTCGATTTGTCTCTTTGTGGGCTTAGCGATCTCCGAGAATTGCTGACCTTGAGCATCGACACAATCACGGAAGTAGTTACGGCTTTCTTGGCACGAGAAGGAGTGGTGCCCAACAAGGCTGCTGACATCAAAATTTGGTCCCAAGCTTTGAGAGGAGGATTTCCTCTTCCTTTTGTCAACGCAGAGGTTGCACCCAAGCAAAGAGGAAGAAGAATGCTGCGGGAGAGCAAGGGGACCAAGAGACGAGGAGCTCATGACACTCAAGGTGCATGCATTTGTTGACTCAAGTTGAGATGTGGGTAGAACACTTTGGAGGTAATGGCGGTAGAAGAATCGGTAGTACACCGGAAGTTCGGTGCTCTGGACCTCCTTATCTTTATCTGCTTTGGATTTCGGGAACACTTGCGGAGTTGGCATCTCACTTTCTTCACTTTCACTGAGAACGATGATGTTCTCTGGCCCTATAGGCAACTCTGCCTGTTTTCTTGGAGGATCATTCTCTGCGGGCTCCTTCTTTACCTCTTTGAGTTTCTTCTTGTATACAGGGTAGATGGAGAAGGAGTAGATTCCACAGGTCCCTGAGTTGTTGAGGCGAAGGGGTTTTCAGCTGGTGTTCCAGACTGCGGGCCCGATGCCTCTCTTATGGGTGTCGAATCATCCTTTGGAGCTAGATTCTCTGAGTGCCTCTTGAATTCTCGGATCTTCTTGCTTGAACCGGACCTAGTTACGATCAAGGCTGGAGCAAGAATCTCAGCCAGATCATCTCTCTCTTTCCTGTTCCAATCCAGGTCCTCCAGAGGAGTGTGCTTAATCACATTTTCATACTCATAAGAGTATAGCTCAGAATTATCATCTTGGAGACCTTCAGGAACTTGGTACAGACTGAGTTCTTGGATCAATGCGGGGAGACACTGCCACAATGCCTTCTTACGGCTTCAAAATCATCCGCAGATCGGCCCGGTAGTCTTACGTATCTACCCCTATGATGATATATTATCTTGAGGTTACATTCGATAACTTCTTCAAGTCAAAGCGAGTTCTAGGCTTGAAGAAATGAACAGTGATAGGGACCAGGGCTCTTTCTATGTTCTGAGCATCCAGAGCTGTTTTGCATGTATAGTTTCCCAGAGAGATGGGAAAGTGCAAGCCAGAAATCTTCTTGTCTCTGCAAGTTCTGTGCAACTTGTCTAGTTGCCTGCATATTTCAATCAGGGCCATTTTGTCGTTGCAGAACATGGGGAGCCGCAGAGGGGTGCTCTCATAGCCAGCCAGCCTGATATAGGAGAATTTCCTGAATTGAATGAAATAGGCTCCATACTGCGATATCAAGTTCATGGCTTCATCTGAAAACCTTCTTGCAGTATCACCTTCGAGCAATCTGACCACGTACATGGTGAAAGCATCATTGACCCTTACGAAATTCGATTCTTTGGTCTCGAGGTGAAGCTGCGGGGCGATAGGCATACAACTGGATCATCTTTGTGTGCATCTACATAGGAGAAACCAAACCACTGCCTGGATGCTTTGCTAGGGTATACATCAGATATGAAGTCATGTAGAACTTCTTTGTTTGTTGGACGTTGGATAGCTGCTCAGCCAAATTCATACTGATGATCTCTGCCCAGTTGATACTTTGTGTTCCCTCGCACACCATGCTGATGAGCGGGCACATCCAGAAATGAAATTCATTGGTGGAGGGCAAACCCATAACCGAGCCAGCGGTATTATGAAGTCGAGCAGGTTCTTCATTGAAATCTGCCGGAAAAGGGTTTTGGTCGGACGAGAAGGACCTTTCTTAGGGTTCTTGACCAAGACTTCGCCACTCGAGCTTTATATTTATCAACTTTGTCTTGGTCGAACATGGCACATGCTTGATCCGAGAGACGACTATAGCATTGTCCATCTCCGGAATCCTCGGAGCAGCTCGATGGCGCGAGCGTCCGGCAGCGATGAGGCTCCCCATGTACGTTTGTCGATTCGCTCGTAGCGGGGTCGAAGTGAGCTCCGCATGAAAATCTGATGTCGGCACCTGCTTGCTTTGAGATAGGGAATCCTCGTGAAAGCTAAACCGCTATCGTTAATCATCATGTGCCATTGGCGTAGGGTTTGCATCTGTCATTCTTGACCAAAAATCACGCGAAGTCGAGATGGCGAGCTTCACTGTCTCGATATTGCTAACAGCGGACTCAAGTGGAGAAATTTGCTCCTGCCCACGAAACTTGATCTTCATATTGATAGATTCGGAGCTGCGACCTAGACTCGGAAGAATTTGCAAAGGGAAGGGATATTTGCGCGGGTTTAGATTGCGAGGTTTGAGCAAAGATAGCATGGAAGCAATGCGAAAATGCAAGGGGGTATGCTTGGTTATATAGCCGTTTGAGAGAGGAATGAATTTAATGCGCATTGAATACACAACCACCAATTTGAAAAATATCATACTTGGAGCGAGCGGGAAAAACTAAGTGTGAATGACACTAGAGTACGCTTGGGACATGTGAGGCGAATCGCGAAACACACGTGCTCGGCCGGTTCGGGCGAAGCAGGAGAGGGCGCACAAATGCATTTGGGACAAATGGGATGAAAATGTGCGAAATCTGCGATTGGGTGTTTCGGCCGAAATTGGAACAATGGGCCCATTTGGACTTGGGACATTCGGGACAAAAGTTCAAATCACGCGACTTGACCTCGGCTCGGCGAAAATTAGGAAAGCTTCGCACTTTTTCAAATGGGGCGATTGGGACGAAAAGTTCCGAGAAGGGCATGGGAAATCGGCCGAAAATGGGAAAGCTCGCACTTTTTAACTTTGGGACATTTGGGACGGGAAAGTGCGAAAGTGCGAAGTCGCGGGAAGGATGATTCGGCGAAATGGAACAACACGCAAAATAAGTTTTGGGACACTTGGGACAAAATTTTCCGACGGGCCGAAAATGGGGCGGCTTGGGGATTTCGGCCGATCGGGAACGCAGTGCACTTTTTGTACTTGGGACGAGATGGGACAAAAGTTCCGACAGAGGCCGAAAATCACACAAAAAGACCCAAAACACAATTTTTTCAACTTCACGACTTAGGCACTTGAGAGAAGAACTCTTGACTCAAAATTTTGAAAATTTTACTCTTATCGGAGCGGGAAATTTTGAGTGGACAACAGTTTGGCTCATTACAGGGATGACTTGGTGTAAATTCATAGAATGAGACAAGGCAAGAACTTAGAGAACTCGGTGAAGCGGAGACCGAGTGCCTTATCCATTGGGCAAAGGAGTCAAAAACAAACCAATACGAGAGGCACACACACACACGAAGGAAACACACCAAAAGCGAGAAAAAGCAAAAACACGTACATAATATACAAAGGGACTCCTAGTCACCTAGGACTTGAACAACTTCAAATCTTGCCCCTATATAAGGAAGTGGGAGGAGAACCATCCATGTAATCAAGATAGAAAGAGTCCTTACCAGCAAAGTGTCTTATCTTGAAAGGTCCAAGCCACAGAGAATCAAATTTTCCATGGCTGCCACGAGGTTCATGTCTTTTGTCCCATAACAGCACGGTATCACCAACTTGGAACTCTCTGGACCTAGCTTTCTTATCAAACAGAACCTTCACCTTCTGCTGGTGAGCAGATATTCTGTCAGTAACCTCCAATCTATCCTCGTTCAGTTTGTGCAGGTACATGATTCTTTTGTCGAGCATCACTTGAAACTAGTGTCTTGATGGCCTTCATCGGTGCAGGGGCGGTTCCAACATCATTTGGCGATTGAGCCTCTACTCCATACACTACTTGAAAGGGGACATTCCAGTGGCTCTTTTAGGTGTGATCTGTCTGCCCAAAGAGCATCATAAAGCTTCTTATGCCGGTTTATTTGAGACTCATTGACCAACTTCCTTATGATAGTCACCATTTTTGTTGGTGGATTACCTTGTCCATTCCACAGGGATAATAATCGAAGAATGAGCCGAGAGAGAGATGCCATACCCGTGGCAAAATCCATGATCTCGGTTGAGGAGAAGTTGAAGCATTATGCATTCTGATCTTGTTAGGTACACCATACCTTACCAAGATGTTCTCTTTGAGAAGTTGCATCTGACTTGAAGTAGTGCTCTTGGCCAGGAATAGCTTCCACCCATTTGGTGAAGTAGTCGGTGGCGATTAGCACATGCGTGTGGCCAGCACACTAGAGCGAGGATTCGGTGTACCAATGAAGTCTAGACCCCCTTTGTTGAAATGGTTCCTCAATCACAAGCGGCTTGAGAGGTAAAGCGGCGATTTAGGTCTTCCCACAAAAGTTTGACAGCCTCGCATTTATCCACCCACTTGGATGCATCTACGAACAAGGAAGGCGATAATATCCTCCCGGAGTATCTTGTGGTGTGGCTTTGTGATGAATAGTGCCCTCCACATGCTTGATCATGGAAAGGCGAGAGCAACTTTCTCTGCTTGCTCCTTGTCCACACACTTGAAAATCTCCCATCTAAACCACGCTTGAACAAGGCATTTTCCCACAGTACATATTGCGATCTCAATTTAAGTCCTCTTTTCCTTGGTAGTTAAATGAGAGGGCATTCCCCATAGGTGAGAAAATGGGCAATGTCGAAATACCATTCATCGGCCGAACTAAGGAATAGAAACAGTAGGAATGTCGACTTTCTCCTCCAGCTGACTCATGTTTGGCTCCTTGATGAGCTCACAAGACCCTTTCCCACGAACCAGCTTGGTTGGTTTGATATCAATGTCATACTCTGGACTTTAGCCACCCGGTTTCCTCTCTTGGACCCAAATTCTTGCTTTGTGTAAGAATTGACTTAACGATCGTATCGGAACCCGGCACCATAGAGTGAGAGTTGAGGATATAGAAAGCAGGCCTTGCAGCGGCTTTGACTACTGCAAAAGCATGCTTCTCCATCATGGTGTATTTCAGCTCATGATTCTTTAGGATATAGCTCATGAAGGCAATTGGTAGCTCATGTCCATCAGAGTCTTCTTGGGTTAAGACAGCAGCCAGGGTATTATCTGTAGCATAGCAATAGATGATGAAATCTTTGCTGAAGTCAGGACAGGCCAAAACTGGAGTTTTAGCAATGGCTTTCTTGATACCCTCAAAGGATTCCTTTCCTTCAGAAGACCAACCAAATGCTTGCTTCCCTTTCATCATCTGAGAGATGTTCAAAGTTAATTCAGCAAAATCAGGGATGAATCTTCTTAAGAAATTGATCTTACCGAAAAAGGAATGCACGCCTTTTTTACTGGTTGGGAGAGGATTTGCTGGATGGCTTGAACTCGTTCAGGATCAATTTTGATGCCATCCTTGGAGACAATGTGCCCTAATAGCTTCCCTTCTGTAACACAGAAGACAGATTTTTTAGGATTTAAAGAAATCCCATGCTCTCGGCATCTTTGCAGAACTGTTTCCAAGTGGTCGAAGTGATCCGCTCTTGTCTTTGAAAACACCGTCAGGTCATCAAGGTATATGACAATACATTTTCCTTTCAAGCTTCCAAAAGCCAAATCCATAGCTCTCTGGAAAGTGGCACCAGCATTAATCAGCCCAAAAGGCATTCTCTTGTAGGCAAAGGTACCCCAAGGAGTGGTGAAGGCTGTCTTGTGTTGATCTGATGTCAACCTCTACGATTGTATCCAGAATCCATCAAGCATAGATAACATCTCGGATCTGTTCTTGCTTGCAAAATCTGATCCATCATAGGCGGAGGGTAGTTATCTTTCGAGAGAGGCTGATTCGAGTTTAAAATCAACACGAGATGCGGATCTCACCATTCTTCTTCTGACAGAGCACAATGTTTGCAATCCATGTTGAATGGTGAATGGGAAAAATGATTTTAGCCTTCAACAATTTCTGGATCTCCTGAAAGATGGTGTCGGCTATTTTTGGATTATACTGCCTTTGTTTCTGCTTGAAAGGCTTGATTCCTGGTTTGAGAGGGATAGAGTGTTGCATTTCTTTTGGCTTGAAGGCTTTTAGATCTTCATAAGAATATGCAAGAACATCCTTATACTTCCTTAGAAGATCAATTGCTCTTCTCCTCTCATCTGATGTGCAACATTTCCCAATATTCACCAGCTTTGGGTCATCAGAACTCCCAATATCAATTTTATCATACTCAGCTGATTGCTGAGGTCCAGTAGAAGCTTTAGATCTCACGTATCTGTCATGTTTATCAAACAACTCCTCCAAACTCACCAAACCTTTGGGAATCTTGTTTCCTTTGAGTTTAATGCACCCTTCCTGATCAGTTTCTTCTCCTTGGGTGACGACTTGATCGAGAGACACACTCTCACGAGGCGGGTTGTCACTTCCCTCAAAATATAGTTGTTCGAAATTCCCCTTGAGTTCCGGAAGGAAGCGAGATCTTTGGTCATCGTTGAAAACTTGCCGATTATTAGTATTGTCGGGAACACTAGGCGGTGGACCATTTGATAGTGAACTTGTCTGAGAGAATTCGGGATGGGGAATCGATAATGACCACAGGCGGCCGTGTGAATCAGCCTGCTTTGTTCTTTTCTCTGGTATTGCTTGATAGAGAAGGCATCGAGGAATTCAATTGAATCCCAAACTGATTCGATAATGCTTGACCTCCCATTTTTACGAAAAATGCTTGACTTGCTTCACAATCAGCTCTGCATCACCACGAGCGAGAAGATTTTTACACCTCGTTCTTTGGCCACTTGCAGTCGAAGAGAGCCTCATACTCTGCTTTGTATTGTTAGTGTTTTCGAACTGCAACTTAAATGAAAAAGGGTGTAGGCCGCCTTGGGTGATATTAGCGAGAACACCAGCTCCAGAACCAGCCGAGGAACAACTTCCATCAAATTCCAAAATCCAAACACCATTGGGATCTTTGGGTGATACTTTGGAGGTTGGATTTCATCGGGGGACGAGAATCATGTAATTACCATGACCTATGTCTTCATAGAGTATTTGTGCCTTAGGATCATCTGTTTTTACGCACAATATACTCGGATGTTTCTCGGGAGTAACTTCTTCATTTGTCCATTGTGGTATGAGGCGTGTGACCAATCCATTTGAATCTCCCCACCCACATCTTTACAGAAGTTCCTACTTAGCAACATTCCATAGGAAGGAGGAATGTCTGCTACTAGGATGGTAGCCAAGACTTTCTTTTCAGGTAAAGCAGCAAAAGCCACTTGTGCATCTTTAATCCTTCCAACCACCAAGGTACTTCCTTACTTTCCATGGAGTAGCAAGATCCATAAAATGCGAGTAAGGGTCAAGCCTAAAGCATGGGCTACTTTAGCGAGGCATTACGTTATCGAGGCTCGGAATCTATGACACGATTCTTGAGCCTATGGCCCGCTATAAGAAGCGTTACATAAAAGGGCTTGATTTTGTCACCGGGCGAGGTGGCAGGCTTTCTGAGACTAGGTTGTGGTGCGATAGAAGGAGGTGTGGGCAAAAGGCCTTTAGAGGTGGTCTTGGAATGGGAATTTACAAATTGGATCATCTTGGCAAAAGCTTTGGGATGGGTTTGGTAGTATTCGACTTACGAAATTTGAACCTTGGTCCTTTTAGGTGATCCACAATGTCAAAGGATCCGAGAGGTGGATGGGCCATCATCATTTGAAATTCTAGGCTTATCGACCTTAGGAGAAAAAGAGAAGAAGCAACTTTGGTAGCGGGGATTGGACGTACTTACCTTTGGTGCGAGATGAGGTAGGGATAGGAGATCCTCTTACGCGATTACGAGGAATAGTTCTTTGGTTGCTCCTTAGATTTCTTCGTGTGGGCTGTGTTACTTTCTCCTTACGCCTCTAAATGTTCTCGAGTCATGACAAAAATGATTCACTTTGTTCATATCTGCTACCACTTCATCATAGTTATCTCCATCATCAATGCCTTGATGGTAAAGAAATTGACTCGAGATCCTTGAGTTCTTACGCCTCATCATCGAATTCCTCCGGGAACTCCTCACAAGCTTCATTATCATCTTACGGCTCTTGACCTCACAAGTTGCATTCACGGAACTTTGTGAGGGAGGTCCTTGAAGTGCCGATCTTGTGTGGGGAGAGGCTGTGCAAGCGGTTTCACAGGTTGAAAATTTCTTCTCGGAACGTCTGCATATGGTGCATCTTTGGGCTAATTGTTTCTTTATAGCCACTAGATCATTTGCAAGTTTACGGACTAATGGATCGATGTATTGGTCGAGAGGTGGAAGAGGAAGAAGCGGCGATTTAGATTTAGGAGGATCTCTTCTCAACTTCCACGACATGATCGAGTCATCCTCGACACTAACGGCCCGAGTTCTTGATCCAGAATTAGCGTTCCAAGATTAGCCCTTCTTAGGGCATAAGCCGACTTTAGGCGTTTGGGCATTCAAAAAAAACATTTTGAATTTGATCAACCGTCGAGTATTTACTGAGGAATCTTGTTGATCAATCTGTTGAGAGCAGAGCCACAAATTCTCATGGGTTACGATGGATCTTTCTTTATCTGAGAAATCTGGGCAAGCAGGGCATGCACATCTTCTGCCGGCTTGAAACGGCTTTGAACCGAGTTCTCATGGTAGTCCAGTCGGTGATGGCACCAGCCGGAAGGTGATAGAACCAGTCAGCAGCATTATCCTGTAACGTCTCAACGAACAGTCTTACTGAGACGTCTTCATGCTCAACCCCCAAAACTCCACATGCAACTATGAAGGCTGCAATATGTTCATCAGGGTGTACTTTGCCATCTCCTTTAAATTTTGGGAAGTTCTTTCGGTTACCTCTAGGTAACTCATGCAAAGGCTGCGCAAGAGCCAGGGGCCCGACACGTTGACCCCATGGCAATTGTGCCGCCATTCTTGGAAATACGGCTTGGAGGGAACTTTAACACCAGCGAGGATCAAAGCTCGTAGATTGGGACTAGCGAGGCTCACGAAGGAATACCACCCGTAGGACTTCTATCTTGAGCAGGCGGAGTGCTCGTCGAGCGAGTTCTTATTTGAAGGAAAGGAAAACCTGTTGCTCAAAAGCTGCTGGCGAGAATCTTGATACCAGGGTCCTTCTCCCTCGAGTGAAATGCGGAGTCGCGGATCAAAGGATGATCGAAAAAAATTGCGATCTTGGAATGCGATTTTCCCAGTGTAGTCGCCAAAAAAGCTGTTGGTCGTCAAATAGGACTTTTTAGAAGAGCAACGATCGGGGGACAAAAAGTCCCTCCTCTTTAATGGGAGAGGTTCCCTTATTACAAAACAAACTTATTTACAAATACACGAACATTATTTTATGGTCAAACTTGGATATTACGAAAGTGTTTTCCACAAGAGATCATCGATTCGCGGGAGGCGAGAGAAGGGAATAAGAAGATGAGCGAGAATAGCAACATTGAGAATTATAGATAGCGAGAATAATTCTTCGTGTATGCGAAGCTTCAAAGGATTTAAGACAAGATCATTTGCATTAGCTGAATGGGATTAAATTTAAAGACACAAAGTTAAAGTAAATAACCTTCTTGATTTGTTAATCAAGGACACAAAGTTCCTTCTTGGTTGTATGCAAGATCAACTTTGTACTTACTTGCAAAACTAGAGCAGTATGCGATCGAGAGAGACTAAGCGAGTTAGGAACAAAATGATCTTCACAATATTAAAGGAAAACACGAGACAACAAGAATCGATAGACAAAGAGCGGAAAGCCCTTTTGTATTGATTTCTTTAAGATCTATTTACACTTTCAGCAAATATCCAAGTTCTTCCTCCTTGGAAAATGGCGTGGAAAGGCCATTATATAGATTACAAGTCAGTTACTCTTCGTAACCGTTTCTTTTAACTAAAGAATAGTTAAGTACCGCCAATTGCAATACCTTAACTAATTACAAAGAATACGAAAAGAAAGGAAAGAAGAGGAAAGAAAGGAGAAGGAGGCAGTGGCGGCTATTGGGAGGGACCCACTTGTCTTGAGAATCCATTGCTGAACTTCTTGATGACTCGGCTATATCTCTGCGCCACGAGGGTGCGTGTTGGTTGCGGTGAGTCAAAATCCCGAGACATTTCTCCATCTCTTTATCAAACTCGGCGTGAGTATGATAGTCTTTGTTTGCTTCTTGATGGCGGTAGAAGAGAACAAATTTCCTTTATCTTGTCCTTAGAGATGGAGTCTTCCTTGAAAAGATTATCTTTGACAAAAGCTCGGGCCGAGCTTTGATTTCTTGCGAGACAAGAGGAACGCGAGTTTTCATCCTGAAGATGACAATGCATATCTTTGAGCATGCGCAGCGGCCCAGTGTCTTGAAAGCTTCTCCCTTACGCGGCTATTCTTCATTTCTCCTCTGACTTCCTCCGGGACTTTGATTTTCCACTCCCACTGCTGTAGACCCAAGATTTTGTGAGTTGTCCTTAGCATCATCGAAAATCTTGTTCGCGATAAGATGTTCTCATCTGTCGGCCCATGAGGCGAAGTCTACGATGCAACTACTCGAGCTTAAGCTCTTTATCCATTACCCCAATAGTAGAGGACAGCCTTACATTGCAAATTATCTACCTTTCCATGTAGCTTAAAAGCTTCATCGATGAAGTTTAGTCCGGCAACAAGCATGTCATCTACCATGGCTTGATAGCTCTGCCATAGACGAGAATACTTGTGCATATCTTTAATACTTTGCACTTCATCTTGGCTTAGAATTACGGGAGGTGGTAGAGCGATCGAGGGTAGGGTCAAAACTTTGTCCTTAGACAAAAGTGACTTGATAAAACTTGTGAGAACTTGGGCTTGTTCTTCCAGGCTGCTCAATCGTCTGCTTTCCCTTTCTCCCCTTCCATGACCCTTGTGGCTTGTTTCACGGAGGTTATGAATCTCACCTTCGAGGAGTAGACTCTCCCATAGGGATCCTTGAAAGCTCAAGTCGGATGTCGGCAAGTCGATTCGATTTGTCTCTTTGTGGGCTTAGCGATCTCCGGGAATTGCTGACCTTGAGCATCGACACAATCACGGAAGTAGTTACGGCTTTCTTGGCACGAGAAGGAGTGGTGCCCAACAAGGCTGCTTCTGACATCAAAATTTGGTCCCAAGCTTTGAGAGGAGGATTTCCTCTTCCTTTTGTCGACCGAGGGTTGCCCAAGCAAAAGAGAAGAAGAATCTGCGGGAGAAGCAAGGGGACCAAGAGGCGAGGAGCTCATGACACTTAAGGTGCATGCATTTGTTGACTCAAGTTGAGATGTGGGTAGAACAACTTTGGAGGTAATGGCGGTAGAAGAATCAGTAGTACACGGAAGTTCAGTGCTCTGGACCTCTTTATCTTTATCTGCTGGATTTTCAGGAACACTTGCAGGAGTTGGCATCTCACTGTCTTCACTTTCACTGAGAACGATGATGTTCTCTGGCCCTATAGGCAACTCTGCTTGTTTTCTTGGAGGGTCATTCTCTGCAGGCTCCTTCTTTACCTCTTTGAGTTTCTTCTTGTATACAGGTAGATGGAGAAGGAGTAGATTCCACAGTCCCAGGCAGTTGTTGAGGCGGGAGGGGTTTTCAGCTGGTGTTCCGGACTGCGGCCCGATGCTCTCTTATGGGTGTCGAATCATCCTTTGGAGCTAGATTCTCTGAGTGCCTCTTGAATTCTCGGATCTTCTTCTTGAACCGGACCCTAGTTACGATCAAGGCTGGAGCAAGAATCTCGGCCGAGATCATCTCTCTCTTTCTGTTCCAATCCGAGGTCCTCCCGGAGTGTGCTTAATCACATTTTCATACTCATAAGAGTATAGCTCGAAATTATCATCTTGGAGACCTTGGGAACTTGAGTACAGGCCGAGTTCTTGGATCGGTGCGGGAGAACCTGCCCAATGCCTTCTTACGGCTTCAAAATCATCTGCACGATCGGCCCGGTAGTCTTACGTATACGCCTATGATGATATATTATCTTGAGGTTACATTGATGAACTTCTTCAAGTCAAAACGAGTTCTAGGCTTGAAGAAATGAAGCGATGATAGGGACGGGGCTCTTTCTATGTTACGAGCATCCAGAGCTGTTTTGCATGTATAGTTTCCCGGAGAGATGGGAAAGTGCAAGCCGAGAATCTTCTTGTCTCTGCAAGTTACGTGCAACTTGTCTAGTTGCCTGCATATTTCAATCAGGGCCATTTTGTCGTTGCAGAACATGGGGAGCCGCAGAGGGGTGCTCTCATAGCCAGCCAGCCTGATATAGGAGAATTTCCTGAATTGAATGAAATAGGCTCCATACTGCGATATCAAGTTCATGGCTTCATCTGAAAACCTTCTAGCAGTATCACCTTCGAGCAATCTGACCACGTACATGGTGAAAGCATCATTTGACCCTTACGAAATTGCGATTCTTTGGTCTCGAGGGTGAACTGCGGGCAATAGGCATACACTGGATCATCTTTGTGTGCATCTACATAGGAGAAACCAAACCACTGCCTGGATGCTGCTAGGGTATACATCAGATATGAAGTCATGTAGAACTTCTTTGTTTGTTGGACGTTGGATAGCTGCTCAGCCAAATTCATCTGCGATGATCTCTGCCCGATTGATACTTTGTGTTCCCTCGCACACCATGCTGATGAGCGGGCACATCCAGAAATGAAATTCATTGGTGGAGGGCAAACCCATAACTCGAGCCAGCAGTATTATGAAGTCTGACAGTTCTTCATTGAAATCTGCCCGGAAAAGGGTTTTGGTCAGACGAGAAGGACCTTTCTTAGGGTTCTTCACCAAGACTTCGCCACTCGAGCTTTATATTTATCAACTTTGTCTTGGTCGAACATGGCACATGTGCTTGATCTCGAGAGAGCGACTATAGCATTGTCCATCTCTCCGGAATCCTCGGAGCAGCTCGATGGCGGCGGCGTCGGCAGCGATGAGCTCCCCGTGTACGTTTGTCAATTCGCTCGTAGCGGGGTCGAAGTGAGCTCCGCATGAAAATCTGATGTCGGCCTGCTTTGCCTTGAGATAGGGAATCCTCGGCGAAAGCTAAACCGCTATCGTTAATCATCATGCCATTGGCGTAGGGTTTGCATCTGTCATTCTTGACCAAAAATCACCGAAGTCGAGATGGCGAGCTTCACTTGTCTCGATATTGCTAACAGCAGACTCAAGTGGAGAAATTTGCTCCTGTCCCTGAAACTTGATCTTCATATTGATAGATTCGGAGCTGCGACCTAGACTCTGGAAGGAATTTGCAAATGGAAGGGATATTTGCGCGGGAACTTTCAGATTGCGAGGGTTTGAGCAAAGATAGCATGGAAGCAATGCGAAAATGCAAAGGTGGTATGCTTGGTTATATAGCCGTTTGAGAGCGGAATGAATTTAATGCGCATTGAATAACACTGACCACCAATTTGAAAAATATCATACTTGGAGCGGCGGGAAAAACTAAGTGTGAATGACACTAGTACGCTTGGGACATGTGAGGCGAATGAATCGAAACTCACGCGGCTCGGCCGGTTCGGGTGAAACAGGGGAGAGGACGCACAAATGCATTTGGGACAAATGGGATGAAAATGTGCGAAATCGCGATTGGGTGTTTCGGCGAAATGGAACAATGGGCCCATTTGGACTTGGGACATTCGGGACAAAAGTTCAAATCTGCGACTTGACTCGGCTCGGCGAAAATTAGGAAAGCTCGCACTTTTTCAAATGGGGCGGTTGGGACAAAAGTTCCGAAGGGCGCGGATTCGGGAAAAAGTCGGCCGAAAAATGGGAAAGCTCGCACTTTTTAACTTTGGGACATTTGGGACGGGAAAGTGCGAAGTCGCGGGAAGGATGATTCGGCGAAAATTGGAACAACACGCAAAATAAGTTTTGGGACACTTGGGACAAAATTCCGAAGCGGGCCGAAAATGGGACGACCCAAAACAGGGATTTTTTCAACCGATCGGGAACAGAAGCATTTTTGCACTTTTACTTGGGACGAGATGGGACAAAAAGTTATGATCCGAACAAGGCGAAAATCACACAAAAAGACCCAAAACACAATTTTTTCAACTTCACGACTTAGGCACTTGAGAGAAGAACTCTTGACTCAAAATTTTGAAAATTTTACTCTTATCTTCTCATTTAATCATTAAACCAACTTGTGTATATAAACCTCTATATTTCCTTTTGCACCATGCATGTGGGACATTGGGCATGTATTATTTAAATTACCCACGCCTAATTACCTATTTGTAATTTTCCACGCATATTTCTAAACTATTCAACGCATTACCTATATTCCATGTTCCACGCATATTGTAAACTGTCCACTGTACCATGCACATAGGATGGGATTGTTGCGCCTAAAATTAAACAATGCGCCATCCCCAAGAAATGCGCCCCAAGTAAAGCACCTCCACATAGGCTTAGGCGGCTCTTAAGCCACTCAAAAAACGTGCCCACCTACCATTTAAACCCTTGACCAAGTTTACATGCGCCGAATGTGGGATAATGATCCCAAAGGATATGACCAAAAGCAAGGGAGGAGAATGGAACTCGGGTGGGCCGTGTAAAATGATAAGCACCCAGCCGGCATGTTAGGAGGTGTAGAAACAATATAAAAGGGGTGATATTCTATTTGTATGGCATTGGGGGACTGTGTAGTGATATTGTAATGCTCATATCTTGAGCTAGGAGTGGAGTTTGAAGGAGATGTAAAAAGAAACCCCTGTTATTTTTGATAGAGGAAGACTGTGAGAAGGTCAGAATTTTGTAGAATTCTTTGTAAAGAATTATTTTCAAGATTTTAATAGATCGGTCCCATTCAACCGACCGGAGACGTAGGCCTCAAGCGCCGAACTCCATTATCAATTCTTGTGTCACATTCTTTGGTGAATCCTCTTCATTTCTTTCAATATTTGCACACAGACTTGCAGCTTTTATTCTTTTATTAAAAATACAAAAAGAAATAATGCACAATTTTTACATCGAAAATCAATACAAAGCAAGAAAATGTGTGTGCCCAATTGCTAGTTGAATTTGGTTTTCGGATCAATAATGATTCTTCTAATACTATAATGCAAAATATTTCTTTAGGGGAATATCAACTCCTCACTCTCAATACCCTTCCTTCTCCCAACCGCTCATACGCCTTGATAAGGCCCCTATGTATCAATTGAATGTTGGGGAAATTGTCTCGTTTGGCCCTTCCTCTCTCAAAACTAACTTAGTCTATGGTGGCCTTGATCAACCTTCTTCTCATCCTGAGAATCGCCTTCACGCCAAACAATATACATGTGATTTCAGATTTCTTAGTAAACCATCTTTTGCTCATACATACCTCTATCGTTGTGCATGGAAGGGGTTTGGCTTGGGATGCTATGAATAAGGCCCTCATGACAATATCTTTTCCCAAACCCATGAATCATGCCAAAAATTGGCTTGGGATATAACGATTCCACCATCCCCCTTCCGGCACATCTGCATCTTCTCCCATCCACCTTGATTCATCCACTTCTTCTCCATCTAGACTACATTACTAATTCAAAAGACACTTCTTCTCCATCTGACTATCCTACTAATTCAGATAATATCTCATCTCCATCCAACTATCCTTCCAGTTCAGATAATAATTTTTCTCCATCTAATTATCTTACGGATCCAAATCAAGATGACATTGTCCCTATTCCCCCTAACTTTTTTTTTTTTCACCATCTTTCTTGGGTCAGTAACTTACCAAGTTGAAAATGAAACCCGGTCTTTTCCCCTTAAGCATCTAGAGATGGTAGAGGAAGATTCCCCTATCATTGACATTCTTCAATGCGATGATGACACTTCCATTCTTTCCTACATGGGAGCCGAAGGTTCTCATGACCAGAAAACCCTTCCTCCTGACATGTCCAACCTCTTGAATGAATCCACTATCGACATTACTATTGGAACTCCTCAAGAGCACCACATCCTTAAAGTAGGCCAGTCTTTGAAACCTCAAGAACTCAAAGCCTTCACCTCATTCTTGTCCAAACATAGCCAAGAATTTTGCATGGTCATACTTGGACATGTCGGTCTTGATCCCTCCATCATTGTCCATAACATTGTTTTCATCCCCAACGCTAGACCGTTAGGTAGAAGCTTCACCGCATGCATCCTCGAATTGCTCTTCTTGTGAAAGAAGAATTACAACATCTCATGTCTGTCAACTTCATCATCCCCATTGATTATCCCCAATGGGTTTCTAACATCGTACCCATCACTAAAGCATCTAGAAAGCTTTGTATATGTACTAAATTTTGAGATATTAACCTCGTGTGCCCTAAACATGATTTTCCTCTTCCAAGTATTGATCAACTTGTAGATCTTACTATGGGACATAAGATGCTTTCTCTAATGGATGATTTTCCTAGTTCTGACCAATTTTTGATTGCGCTGAAAGATCAACACAAGACATCCTTTATTACTCCATGGGGTACCTTTTGTTATCATGTCATGCCCTTGATTTAAAGAATGTTGGGGCCACATATCAATGAGCCATGACGTATATCTTTCATGACCTCATACATCAAACTGTAGAAGACTATGTTGATGACCTCTTAACAAAATCTAGACATCGGTGTGATCATCTCCAGTCTTCTTGAGATCCTTTTTTAGCGTCTCATTTGTTTCTTCCTTTACCTCAATCTGGAAAAGTGTGTTTTTAGAGTTCTTACTGGAAACTCCTTGGCTTCATTGTCTCTATCGAGGCATTGAGGTTGACCTTGCAAAAATCAAAGCAATTCTTGAAATGCCCCTCCTTCCAATCTCAAGCAACTTCATAGTCTTTAAGGTCAACTTTAATCTATTCGTTGCTTCATATCACAACTTTCCGATCTTTGTCATCCCTTTCATCACCTTCTTCAAAAGACATAAACTTTGATTGGGACCACAATTGTCAAAAGGCTTTTGAAGATATTAAACGATACCTTTTATCTCCACCGATACTCACACCTCCATGCAAGGGGAGCCCTTTTATTTATATATTTCATGTCACTGATCATGCTCTAGGAGCTATGTTAGCACATCGTGATGATCAAGGACATGAACAAGTCATTTATTATATCAGTTGTACTCTCCATAACTGTGAAACACGATACACTAAAGCTAAAAAATTGTGTTGCGTTATTTTCTTCGTTGCATCAAAACTTCAACACTATCTTCTTAATCACAAAACCTATATTGTTACTAACTTCCAACCTCTCAAAGTAATGCATTCTAATCCATATCAAAACAATTGTATCACCCAATGGCTTCTGCTCATGGCTGAATTTGACCTGGAATTCATTCCTCAAAAAGAAATTAAGGGTCAAGCTATCGCTGACCAATTAGCAGAAGCCCCTCTTCCCAATACGCAGACTCCTCATAATCACTTCCCAGATGAATCAATCAATCAATTTCATCATGATCCCCTTAAAATGACTATTTTCTTCAATGGTTCTAAATGTCAGCAAGGCGGAGGGGCAGTGTTGTTCTTATTCCTCCTAGGGATGCCCCTATCTCCTTAGCATTCAAATTATATTTTGAATGTACAAACAATATGGCAGAATATGAGGCCCTTATACTAGGACTAGAAACTACTATATTTCTAGGTGTCCATATTCTTGACATCTATGGTGATTCTGAACTAGTAATAAAGCAAGTCACCAGAGAGTATCAAGATATAAGCGATATTCTACAACAATATTGTGACATTTCTCATCATTTTCTTAAAACCTTCGATTCTTACACTATTCAACCTGTCCCTCATTCAACCAATCGTTTTGTTGATACAATGGCATCCCTTGTGGCCCTTATCCCTTGGACAATGCAAGAGCCCAAAATTTTGGTCATTATACATCATCATAAACAACCATTCTATGACATACCTCGATTCATCTGTTGAATCTAATTTTTAGATCTCTCGGTATTCCCAAATTTTTATTGTTTATTCAAATCCATCACTCCTCTTGATCTTTCTAAAAATGTTAGGAGGTATTTTATCCAATGTGTTACTCGTTATGTGATCCTTGGCGGTATTCTTTATAAGCGCGAGTTTAATGGTATCCTTCTCTCGGTGCCTTCAATCCCATGAAGCCTCTAGAGTTATCCAAGAAGTCCACGACAGTATCTATGGTGGGAATTTTAGTGGGTTATCTGTTGCCAAGCGTGTTCTTCATCTAAGCTATTATTGGCCTTCTCTTAACCACGATTGTTGTGAGTATGTCAAGAAGTGTGTAAGACGTTAGCAACAATCTAATCTTATATGTGTTCCTATCCAAACTTTACAGCCTGCCCAAGATCTATGGCCCTTTTCACAATGGGGCCTTGATCTTATTGGTCTAATAAATCCTGGTTCATCACAACAACATCATTATATCATCACTACTACCGAATATTTCACTAAATGGGTGGAAGCAATCCCACTTACCTCTACTAAATTTGGCCCAATCATTAATTTTATATATCAGCACATCATCTGCCGCTTTGGTGTTCCACATAAACTTATTATGGACAATGGGAAGTCCTTTAAAAACAAGGATCTTAAAAAATTGGTGATGCATTTAAGATCCAACTTAGCTTTTCTTCCCTGTATTATCCTCAAGCTAATGGCTAAGCTAAGGCCACTAATAAAACTCTTCGAAATATCTTGGCCAAGACTATCGACCAAGCAGGACGAAATTGGCATCTCCAACTTCCCTTTGCTCTGTGGGCCTATCGCACTAGCATTCACACTTCCATAGGGGCTACTCCATTTTCTCTGGTATACAGACTCCGAGGCCCTTCTTCCCCTTGAAATTCAAATTCCATCTTTACGTGTGTCTCTTCGCGACTTCATTTCTGATGAAGATTATCGCCAGGAACGTCTAATGCAACTTGAGTTATTAGATGAGTGTCACCTTCTCGCTCTTGAGCACCATCATGTTTATCAAGAGCGTATCCAACATGCCTATAAAAACACATCAAAGAGTGTGATTTTAAAATAGGTGACCTTGTTTTAAAGGAAAATCAAAACGTCACTACCTTAGAAAGGAGCCAACGGGGAAAATTTGCTCCCAACTGGATTGGACCATATATTATCATGCATAAGTATGGGTCTGGGCTTATCGCTTGATTCCCTTGATGGTAAACTAGAGATCGAACCCCTTAATGCATTGCACTTATGACCATTCTATTGTTAGAACATGCACTTATGAGCATAATCCTATCTCCAGACCATGTCTCCACCATTATTCCCTTATGTTTATCATTATATTGATATGAATTATGTGGTCTACCATCACTGATTTGATATGACCTTGAATATGAGTACCACACTCTACTTATAACATATTCATTATGGATAAGTTATCCCATTTGGTAAGAACCCCATAATCATTACATCCATCACCCTCTCATTTTCCTATGACAATCATGTAAAGGGTGTAGGGTGTCTCTTGTATAGTCATCATCCCCTCCTAAGTGGTATACTTAGTTATTCCCAACTCTCCCCCATGTAAAGCTAAAATTCATGTATGCAAAAGGAAAAATCAAAGTTATCAAAAAGATTGATCCCTCGAAGGACAATTGTTTGTGCAAAAAAAAAAAAGAAACTAAAAGGAAAAGCATACAAATCAAAATCAAAGCAAAATCAAAAGAAATAGACTGATCCCTTGAAGGACGGCTATCATATATATTATTCTTGCCATCCATATTATGTATATAGTAGACCATACCCTCGAAGGATGGCTACTCTTTTGTTATGGCATTCAGAAAGCTTCCTGCATTGATCATTTTTCTTCTATTATTGTTCTTTCCCTTTCCTAGAGTTGGGGCATAGAATTAAGGAACACCACCTTTGGAGAACCTTCTTCCCGCATATAAGTTACATCTCAAATCCCTCATCATGTCAATATTAGGATTATGAGAATCTTTCATCCATATCTCCCTCTTGGTATTTTGGTATAATCACATGTCATTGGTTATGTACTAACACCTGCTATCGGTTGCAAGTGCAATGCTTTGAGTAGTGCCTTTTCTTGTTTACTTCCTATCCGGTTAAAAACATAACTTTATTACATGGCCCTTGCTATGGTTATGTGATACTCATCTCAAAAAAATCATCTTTTATTATGATTATATTTTTAGAAATCAAATTTCATATCATAAAATTTGCATCTATATTTTTACTCTTAAGGATGTCCCCTATTAACATCATCCATAAATCCATGAAATCATTACTATTTCTACACACTCTCTTTGATACGCTATTCGGTTTGGGAATTCTACTTGATCTCTATTGTAGTTTGTGAATTCTACTTGAGAATATCTCTCAAGTAGCATTCATTATCCAACAGCTTCTCATCCCCCACCATGACCAATGTGACCTTTCTCCATCCATCCTCTCGCATTGTCCTTCTCTTCTCTCCAATCATCCACCCATTACCCTTCTCATCACTCTTATTCTTGTCTATCATCTAGCGTAGACATCATATTCTTCACCATCACAGGCCTTTCATCCCTAGCTTGGCACGTCCACGTAACTCCCCACACAACATGGAAATCCTACTCAAGTAGACCTATCATTTTGGACAAGGTCTCATTCGTAATTACGTCTGTTGACCATTCCTTCCTCCTAGTCTCCTTTGTCAACCCAATTTTTTCCTAAACTTCACCCCATCTCATTCTCCACTGCTCTTCTCACCCACTTCATCCTTCTTCATTGTTTCTTCGATACTTCACCCATCTTCCACCCGAGAAATTATTTTTGTGTTTTTCTCTTAATATCCTTTTACTGGCATCTATTTTATCATTCCATTTCCATTTCATTCTTATTTCGGCTTGATGATCTTACTTAACCACCCATTTCATGCAGGCTTCTTAATCACAATGCATCTCTTTCCTAAGATCCTGCCACTTTGTAGAAACTCCTCCACCGTTTTCTATTCCATTGAACACTAGAAACATCTTCCCACTCCATAACTTTTGCTTAACGCTCTAGCATCATCACTCGCACAACATAGGCATCCTAATTAAGAATTCCCCTTACACTCTCCATCCTACACCACATACATTCCTCCATCCACTCATATCACACTCCTTTGTTTCCTTGTTATCACCTCCTTTCATCTCTTGTTCCATTTTGGTATACACCGCTCAATCTTTTCATCATTCTTCTTCTTCTTCGGCTTGATGATCCTACTTAACCATTCTTACAGCATGGCGATCTTACTTAAGAGTCTCTCTTAAGAATGATTTGTCTCCTTGCCTTTCCCCTTCGCTCCACCTTCCCATCGTCTGTATTTTCTCTTCATTCCCCATAAACACATCCTCTTCCCTCCTCTTTCTTCCTCACACAAAATATCTATGAATTCCTCAAATAGCTTCCCCATCATCCCTCATTTGGAAATCTAACTTAACAATTTCATACCATTTCTTGTTATGTCTCGTTCCTTCATCTTTACTTTCTTCATCTCCATCCACATCCTCTCCTCCTCATCATCTCCACACCAATCATTATCCCTCCTTTCTTTACTCTTTCCAGAGTACTCCCACATATCTACCACCATACTTACTCGTCATTATCATTGTTCATCTCCTAACATTATGTCATCGTCATATTCCATTTTCATGCTAATAATTATCGGTGGACTTCTCCTAAATTTCATTTATCCCCATTCTACACGTCCATGTTCACTCCTTTTTACCTCCTCCATTTTCTCTTCCTTCCTTTTTTATTTTGTTCCCTCTAATCATTATCAGAGGATTTCTCCTAACATCCCTCCGCTGGCATTTCCTTTCCATCTTCCCTTCGCCTTCTTCAATATCTCTACTATCTTCATCATATACTGCCTTTGCATCATTTTCTCTGTTGTCCTCTCCTCCTTTCTACCCCTGGTTTTCTTTCACTTCCTCTATATCATCTTCATCCCCTCTTCTCCTTGCACTTTCGTCTTACTTCTCCATTGATAACTTGACTCACTAGCATTGTCTCATCTTTTTAATCATCCCACCATCCACATGCATTTCCATGTGTTTTGTTTCATATTCTTTACCTGGGTCTTACCCCTAACACTTGGATTCAATTCCCTTCCTATTTCAGCTCTATCATCTCTTCTTTCCCTCTTATTTCCACTTCCCCATTACTGAACTTCTTTCTCTACCACCCCTATCTTATTCCATCTCTATACATTAGTTTCTTTTCCATTCTTTCATCTCCTCTGTAGTCTCCTAGCTCCTCATTGTTCCTTTCTTTCTCTTTTCTATTCTACTTCCTCTCCCATCTTCTTTAACTTCTTCATCTTCTTCATCTCCTTCATCTTTCCATCCTTCTATTCCTATTCATCTCTCCTATCATCCTTCTCTAATATTCTTCACCTCTTCTCCTTCTCAGCTTTGTCGTCTCTTTCGTGATCCATTCTTTCTCCCCCTTTGTTTTTATCTCCATCTCCCTTTCACCCTCTCTTCTGTCATTTTCTTGTCTTCTTCTTCTTTTTCCTTCATCATTTATTTCTTCCACCATCTCTCCTCTTTATTATATCTATTGCTTCTTTACTATGGTACATCTCTATACATTCACCATCTCCTCTAATCTCCTTTCCCTTCTCATCTCGTCTTCTTCTTGTTTAATCTTCCTCCTTCCCTTCTTCTCCTGTTCTCTTTCTCTATTTTCTTTTTCTCCAGGTCCATCACGCCTTCCCTATTTATTCCCCCTTATCTTTTCCCACTACCTTCTTATTAACTATCATTCTCTCTCTTTTGTGCTTTCATCTATCTTCTCACCTCTCTTATCATCCTTCTCTACTATTTGCTTCCTCTCCTCCACCACGTCCGCTCTACTCCAACCATGTTTGCTTTCTCTTATCTCTATCATCTATCATCTACATCCTTCATCCCATCTTCCTGAAATTTTTGTCTTGAAGATACCATAACGGCCATCACCTATCTGATCTTGTTCTCTTCCACGAATGTTTGTTCCACTTTTTCACAAAAGTAGCTTGACTCATTTTCTTACTTGTCAAAGAAGCAAGACTACTTTCCTTATTCTTCGTCCCATTATTCATCTACCTTCAACCAAAAACATCTATTAACATCCTATTTAACACCCTCTTGGAGAATTTTATCCAATCTATTCTTCATATCCACATTCATGGCCATACTCATTCCCCCTGGATATTTTATTTCAACATCCATCTCTCATTATGTCATCTTCATGCCCTATGTTGGGGCACCATTTCATCCTTGTACTTATCGACGCATATAACTCACTTTTTGTCCTTCTCGTGCCCTATGCTAGGGCATCATTATCTTCATCCTCGTCCCTTTTGCGGACACATGAATTTTCGATCAAGTCCTCGTGTATGACAAATCCCGCACACTATTTTCATTCAGATTGTGCATATTTTGATGTTTTCCTATACCCATTGGTCATCATGGTTTACATCCATACCGCAGATGGTATTCACCCACTCATTGTCTCAGTAGAACATTGTTGTTTGTCTCCGTTGAGACCGTAATTGTCCTCTACCAATGTGATATTGGAGTCACCACCATATTTTTCATAGATATTGCGATCCTTTTTCACCTTGGGAATCTTGCCTTTGGTCATGTTTTTATTCATCCCCATCCCTTTTACATCTAACCCTTTTTGTTTTTGTCTCGTGGCTTGCTATCATAAACCACTCAACAAAAAGGGGCAAATGTAGACACCAATTTTTGGTATAGTGCCCCTCCGTCATCTCACATTCATTCAACTCTCACTCTCACTTTTCTTTTTCTTAAATTTAAATAAATCTCATCCATTTATTCACCCAAATTTAATTAATTATTAAATGGGCTCCATATAAACCCATTTAATAATTGAATTTTGGCATCTCTCACAAATTATTCAATTCATGGGCAATAATACACCCATCTGACACTCCACTCTTAATTTCAAGAATGGAATCTATTATTTCACCTAACCATGTCAATCATCTTCCCCACTCCATATCACATCCTTATCTTTTTAACCATAAGTCAAATTGTGAGCCCCATGAATCACATCACCTCTTTTAATCAAGGGTTACTTTACCCAACCATGATTATCTTTTAACCTCAGTCTAACCTCACCATTAGGCTATAAATATGGGCTTTCCCCCCTTCGGAAAGTTAAGTTAGAAAATTTGGGAAAATGTTGTTTTGAATTCTAAGCTTCTTGTTTATCATTATATCCTCATGATGTCCTTGTAATGACATTGTAATCCCCACAATACTCTACTCATGATTTGTTAGTTCACGTAGCGTGGTTCTTATTGCACGTTGTGTTTGGATCATATCAATAGCACCATCTACATACTAGCAACGTCAGGTTCCTTTGTTCATCAGCTTGCATGTTATTTGTTTATCTTATATTTTATCATTATTCTTCATCACACGGGGTCGATAAAACACCGAGGAATTTAACGCTTCTTGGATCTTCTTTGTAAGGAATCCCCGTGGTATAAAATCTCTAAACAATATTTCTCTAGTGTCTGTGAGCTACAGGTTTGCTGAGATCACAACGAGGAGTTCAACATCGACTTTGCGCCCGTATCGTCCATCACCATCTCCAAGGTACTAAGCCCTTGCATACTCGACGTTGTTTTGTGTTTTCATTTCGTACTCTAATCTGGACAGAAGTAAGAAACTCGATCAACACATGGTATTTTCAATCTTCTTCATATGGATAAATAATTTTATTTCATTAATATGGCTTTCATTTCAAATGTTATGTTATAGATTTAAGTGTAAGATGAGAAAGTTATGATGGATATGAAGCACCTCATATCTATTTTTAATTCCTAGGGAAGTACCTCTTACACTATTAGCTAGGTGTTACCACATTCTCCCTACTACTTCTCTCCTTCTCAAGGCCGCATGCACTGGAAGGAATGAGCGCACCACCGGTGTAATTGTAAGATATTTTCACTGCTCTTGTTAACCACATACCAATGGAGGTGGTAAAGGAGGTAATCTTGACAAAGGTGGTGGACGTAACTCTTAGGTGGCGAATTACCTCACCTACATATTACTATTTTCCCTTCTAGGTAGAATGAAGAAGAAGAAAAACAAGACAATGATGGGTGGGAGTCGATATTAGACACTATCGATATGCCCGATGAAAGTGGTTGGGGGAATAAACTTGATACTCCTCCTCCACCATCCACCATGTTTATTGTTACATCGTGAATGACCTTTCCTTATTTTATGTTGTCTATTTCCCTTGGGGCTTGCAATCTAACCTTTTTGGGGTTAAAAACTACTTTTATTATCGGATATCATTACTATATTTTTTGTTAGATTTTGGTGATTTCATTATGTTTTCTTGAGCATTTTTATAAACACGATCTTATGTTTAGAACGTGATCACATGACAACCATTTTTATACTATCAACATTGTATATTATGTATGATTAATATAAATACACTTTTCAATCCCTAAAAATGTCATTAGTAAACTATGACAATTTAAAGGTTAAAATAAAACTATTACAACTTGGGATACTTTTAAAAATTAAAGGAGGTTGGGAGCTAGGCCTCCTGCATAACTTGAACTTCAAGGCATGTTCTTTGTGTAAAATGGATTATTAGAGCCCCATAAGGCAATAAGGCTTGTAAAATTCTTCTAAGAAATTATATTTCATAGGCTTCTCCTTATGTGAGGAAATCTCAATAGGGTTTATGGTACCATTCTCTTCTCATCACCCCTGTTTTGTGTGAAAACTGGTGGCATTTTCATTTCCAAAATTATTTGCAAAGCTTGGGAGTTACTCAAACACAATCTTATATGAGATGAGAATGGTTTTATGACTAGACGTTTTCTTGACTCCCGATCTTTATGGTTGTCTCTTATTTTGAATTATTGTAATGTCCCCTTCACCATGGTTCCTCCGATCAAAGGTCTTAGGTGGTTTATGAAGGATGTTAATTTCATTTATGATCTCTTTTGTAATTTTTCTCACAGGTTGGTTTCCTTGGCTAGATATAAGAGATAACTTTTAATTAAATAATGGGGATTTGAGTCGGTTTCTAAGATTCGAGAATGTCGTATAAGAAGAAAACATTCACAATATGAGGATTAGTTCAAGAACTACTTGGTGGAAATATTGGAATTGACCAGTTGAAACCCCCATTTTCTAGTTCAAATCCCAAATATGTTATCAACTTCTCTCCTTATTTAAATTTAGGGTGAAACGATCAACCATTGTTGGAAAATTAATTCTCAGTAGAAGTTTTTTTGGGTTAGGCACTTCTCCAATCAGTAGAAATCTATTATTGAAAATGTTGGTGAGAAAATTTGTCGGGACAAATTGGTGGTTATCTTGCCAATGCTCTGGGAGTCTAAGTCCCTCTACTTAACTAAATGCGAACTACCGTACGTGCATGTGTGAGTAAATTGTGAGTTTTATCCTAGTGGCCTTTCAGCCGGGGATCCAACAGGGGCACTCCACTAACCCTACGAAAAATTCTTGCAGTATTTGCAAGGGAAGAATTTGCTACGAAGGCGAGAAAAGGGGAGTGAGAATATTTAGAAAGGAGAAACTAATGTTGCAAGTAGAAAATCAGAGACTTGCACACACTAGCCAAAAGTTTCATTACATGCACTTGTATTTCAGAAGAAAACAAATCTACAAAACAACAACAAGACTAAATAGAGCTTAATGAACACAAAGTACCAATAAACTCCTCAATCAAAGAGGCTAAAATTCCTTCTTCCTTTATTGAAGCTCAAGTAGAATTTGTACATAGTGTGGGAAGTAGAAGACATTTTTTAGTGGGAGAAATGGAAGAAACTTGCTATCTCTTGCTCTCTTCACAAGGATATCTCTCTCATGAATTCACAAAAAACAGCTCCAACATCTAAGAATTTTTAGAAGACAAAATTAAGAAGAAGACCCTCAAATGAGGAGCTTGCTACAATTTATAGAAGAGGAGGCAACTCTTCATCTTCCCGGTGACTTTTTGAATACCTTAATATGACTTAAGACTGTTCATATTCCACTTTAAATATTTAAGTCCCTTTTATAATAACAAGGTGACTTAAAGTTACATTATATTTCTAAAGTCACTTAAGTCATATTAAAAAGTACAACTCTCAACGCAAAAACATAACATTGAAGAGAGAGAGTGTTGTATGAGAAGAGAAGAGAGAGAGAGAAAGAAGAGGAAGAAGAAGAAGAAGAAGAATTATGTTGAAGGATGAGTTGTTGCGGTGGACTTGGCTCCGCTCTCTGACTGCTCTCCACTTCGTGATCCCGAGGAGGCTTCTATCTTTCCAAGCTCTTGTTTGAAATGGGCCACTTCTGGTTCTACTTTGTTGGCATGAGGGATGCGAACGCAACTCAAGGTTTCAGTCCATCCATTAGACACACGGACATTAGGTGTTCAGAACGACAAACAAACCACTTGTGAATATTTGGTCTTCGATCCTCCTTCGGTCCTTGGAGGCCATGCGAGTCTTAAGGTCGTTCAGGTCCATGTACAAGACATCGTTGTCTTCCACATCATACTCGTAGGCAAAGGGTTGTGTCGGCTTCTGACCATCCACTTCGGCTTCATGTCTCCCTTAGAAAAAGCAACTTACTATTTTTAGTAAGTGTGAAAAATCAAGTCCCCGATCTTCAACTGGATGTTGCGGCTCATTTTTCCTCTTTCTCCTTGCGTTCCTTGTTCCTTCTAGATCAACTTTCTATTTTCAGCAGGTAATTGAGGGCCCACTTACTATTTTTAGTAAGTGTTAAATTTTTTTGTTCGTGAATTCTTGGCTATAGTGCACCTCAATGAATTCATCTCCTTCGCAGTTCTTTTGTCGATGACTTTCCTAAAATAATAGTTCTTATGTAGTAGAACTACTATTTTTAGAAATTTGGCTTCTGGGAGTTGGATTGACGTGGAATGAAGTTTTTTTATATGGGTTTTTTTCCCAATATCACCCCTCTAAAATTTCGGGCCTTGCTTAATAGTCCAAGAGATTTTAAAGTTTTAATTTTCAGACCTGGTAGTGCTTTTAGATGTGGCAACCATTAATGGACCTCAAAATTGCAATTCTGGTTTTCTCCTTTGTTTGCGAAGAAAATTATATTTTTGATGTGGGTTTTTTTTTGGTGCTTCACGTGTGATCTTACTTCAGTCCGACAACCAGTTTGATGAGAAATCCCACTTCTTTCTTCGTTGAGCCGGAAAGGAGATTTCTTCATTATGGATGCTCTGTCGCACGAGAGGAGAGTTTGAGGTTATGTTTTTATGGTCTTGGAAAGAGGAAAAAACAACAGCAAATGGTTTGTTGATTCGTGCACTGGAGTGGAAGATTTGTTCAGATTTCCATTTTTTAGCTATGGAGATTTTATTATTCTCTTCTTTGTTGTTCTTTGTTTCTCCTTCTTAGCTTGATGAGAATTCCTTCTGAGACCTATGTATCACCATGGGAAATTTATTTCAGTTCCTTGGTTGATCTGGTCTAAGTTTTTTGCAATGGTGGAGTGATGGAAGAAAGTTACAGAGGAAGGATGAAGATTGTCTATGCACTGGAGTGGAAGCAACTGGAAGCACTAGAAGCACTGAGCGGCAGTTAGATTTTTGAAATTTTGAACGCATGGAGGGAGAAGCTTGGGCACATGTTTTCATGTTTGATCTCCCGACCTCGGAATGTGAGGGACATCAAATTCCATGGTGGTCAAGAGGATGACATGTGGCGGCGATCCGACGACAGGGAATGAAGGTGAGAAAAGATGCTTTAAAGCACATGGGCACTTTGAAAGTCGGTCACGTGGGTGACTAAAAGACACCCCATAGAGACCGGGCACAATTTTCCATGCTTGATTTCCCTCACCTTAGGGACATGAGGGACATCGGTTTCCACTTGGTCCTAGAGGTGACATGTGGCGCTTGATTCGACGACAAGGAATTGATGCTCCAAAAATGCACATGGGGCTAAAATTCAGTCATGTGGGTGATAAAAAGACTCCCCATAGGGGATGGGTGCATTTTTCCATGCTGTATGTCCCTCAATTTAGGGACATGAGGGATATCAATTTCCACGGTGGTCTTGGAGCTAACACGTGGCGCTTGATTCGATGACAGGGAATAGATGCTCCAAAAATGCACTGGGGCTGAATCATGTCAAGTCTGGAGGTCACATGAGGGATGGGCACATTTTTCAAGGGTTGGTGTACCTAACCTCAGGGACTTCAGGGACATGAAATCCTGCCAGGCTTTTGGTGCTAACACGTGTCCTCCCGAAAAATGACTAAGTTCGAACTGCCTTTGAGAGGGTAACTTGGAACGATGATAACTTGAGCTCCCGGTGGAATTTATTGGTAAAATTTTATATGATAATGACTGGAAATGAAATTTTGGATCCAATTTTTGGGTTCTCATGTCTTGATTCAATCATCTAATCCCTAAAAAATCGGATTTTTATTTGAGACTCCACTTATACCTAAGAAAAGCCGCCTGCCAATACCATGCGCCAAGGTGTTGTGAAAAATATGATTTTACCATAATTTAGGTATTGGAATCCTATTTATGATGATGTTTTTTTACTTCTAACTCCATTCGGAGCTCCCAAAATCTTCTTCTGAAGCCCAGCAGTTGTTTTAGGCACAGTGTACTTTGCTTGGCTTGTGAGCCTATTTTTACTTAGACTACTCCAAGTCTTTCAAAACTTCCCAAACCTTCCAAAATAATTTCCATGATGTTCTAAAGTATTCAATTCACCTCCATGTTGAATTTGGCCCTTTTGTTCCGCTCCAGGGGTTTGATCTAGTCCTGGGAAGGCCAATGATAACCCTTCCCAATACTGCCAAAAGATAGCATATTTTTAGAACTCCCTAAAATCACCTAGGGGAATGAATAAAATTTCCTAAATCACCTAGGGGACCAATTTGACATCAAATAGGGGTGAACAAACTGATGGATTTGACTTGGGGTGCCTAGGAATGATAAAACATGAAAATTTCGGCACATGGGTATAGTTGTCGTGCTTGGAAATTTCCAATTTCCTTGTTGCACATTTGCACGACAACATGACCCAAAAAAGTTCAATTCCTTTGGTGTATCATGTATCAAGTATTACATTTGGGGACAAGTTTGATTCACATGGGGTTTCAAATCCCATTTTTTCATCTTGTCACCAAGTTGAGACACATAAGCATTTATTTTGGTTTTACCCTCATTTATAGTTTATTTAGATATGGTTTCACTCCCCTTTCAACCATTTGTTCTATAATTTGTTTCCAAGAGAAATATACTTCTAGAAGACTCGATTATGTTACTTGCAAAATATAATCAAAGTTGGCATATGTTTCAAGTTGATATTTTATTTCACATTTAGAAATATAGAAATCATATTATTTTCATCATATCAATAAAGAGTTTTCTTTGGCTAATAAAGTGATTGTAATTTCAAATGTTATGATGTAGATTTTGGTGCAAATTGAGAAAGTCATGATAGAGATGGAACACCTCCAATCTCTTCTCGAGCACTAAGGAAGTGCCACTTACATTGTTATTTGGGTGCCACCACATTCTCCCTACCATCACCCTCCTTCTTGGGACCATGGACCTAGAAGGTGTGAGAACACCATTAATATAGTCATAAGAACTTCACACCCCGCTCTTGTAGGCCATCTCCTAGTGACGGTTGTAGAGAGGAGGTATTAATAAAGGTGGTGGGTGTGGTTCTTTGGTGGAAAATTCCCTCACCTAGCTCTTTTTATTTCCCCTTATAGGTAGAATTAAGAAGAAGAAAAACAATACATTGATGGATGAGAGTCGATACCAGGACACTACTGATATTTCGATGGAAGTGGTTGGGGGAATAAACTTGATACTCTTCCTCCACCAACTACCATGTTTATTGTTGTGACCTAAATGTCCTTTCCTTTTTTGTTTGTTTGTTACACTTTGGGCTTGTAATCTAATCTTTTTAAAACAACCATCTTTTACATAAAATTTGGACAATATTGTGTATAACCAACCATAGGTTGAGGAGAAAGAAGCTTGAATACTAACAACAAGAAAATCACGCCATTGGATCCTCCGAGTGGTACTACTCATCCCCCACACTCCACATGCATCCACTTGTTTTTTTAACTTACCTTAGTCGATTTTGATTCCTCAATTGTCATAACTTGATTCCATGGTGATTTATGTGTTTCAATGAAAACTTCATGGAGGTTGAGAGAAATATAGTGATGCATTGTTCTGTTAGTCCTTTTCCACCTCTTGCATATAGGGAGTACATACAAGATAAATAAAAACCTTTTTAAATGATTAATTACATGTGTGGGGATAAACAAAGGTTTTATTCCACCAAAATATTTAAACCCTATATAACTTGAAAGAAGGTAACAACACACACCTCCATATTTCCTATGATAGTTTATTCGTGTAATGTTTTAGGCTTCACCAACTCAAATTGTATATATACGAAAAGTGAAAAATATTAGTATTTATATAATATGAAAGTATTGTGTCTTTAATGTGTTAAAATTGTAGGTTTTTACTTTAGTATGCCACTGCACCATCTAGGTAGGAGCCATTTTCCAGTGTCCAATCATGATTCGGGTGTGAGGGAGTATTCACGTTGATTCTTTTCATCACCCCCAGCTTGTGAAAATTAGTGGCACCTTCGTTTCCAAAAGCATTTGGAAAGCTTGGGATTTACTTAAACCAAATCTTATCTAGGATGGAGATGCTTTATGGACATGCCTCTTTCTCAACTCATAATCTTTATGGTGGTCTCCTATTTTGAATTATTCTGATGCCCCCTTGAACTCGGTTCCTTGGATCAAAAGTATCAAGTTTTTTAGGAAGGATGCCAAGTTCATCTCGATCTTTTTGTAAAGTTTCTCACAATTGTTAGCCTTGGTCAAATATCATATAGACTAATTTCATGTACATAATGGAGATTTGAGTCAATTTTGAGATTCAAAATGTCATACATAAAGAGCACATTCACAAGTTTGGGATTATTTCCAAAACTACGTGGTGGAAAGAGTGGAATTACTCACTTGGAACCCCCTTTTGCCATTACAAACCCCAACTTGGTCAAATTTTCTCCCTAACCACATTTAGGTTGAGACCCTTAATCATCATTGAAAGATTAAGTCTACAGAAATCACTTGGTTTAAACATTTCTCCAATCAGAGAACTATATTCTTGAACCCAAAAATTCACTTCCTTTGGTGCATTATGCATAAGGGGTTACCTATGGGGATGCGGTTGATTCACATAGGGGTTTCAAATCCCATTTGCTCATCTTGTCACCAACTTGAGACACTCAAGTATTTGTTTTGGTTTTGCTCTCATTTCTAGTATGTTTGGATATTGTTTCACACCCTTTTTCAACCATTCATTCCATAATTTATTTCCTAGAGAATTGTGCTTCTAGAGGACTCGACCATGCTACACTGTAAAATATAATTTAATTTCGTATATGTTTTGTGTTGACATTTTATTTCACATTTAGAAATATAGGAATCATGCTTATTTTAAATCTTCATGATATGGATAAAGAATTTGTTTGGATAACAAAATAGTTGTCATTTCAAATGTTATGTTGCATATTCACGGGTATACTAAGAAAGTCAAGATGGAGATGGAGCACCTCCATCTCTTCTTGACTATTGAGGAAGTACCATTTGCACTATTAGGTGGGTGCCCCCAAATTATCCCTACCACTGCTCTCCTTCTCAAGGCCGTGACTGGAAGGTGTAAGCACACTCTTTGGTGGAGTCGTTGGAGCTTCTCACCCCACTCTTGTTAGGCATCTCCCAATGGTGGAGGAAGAGGAGGTATTAACAAAGGTGGTGGGTGTGGTTCTTGGACAAAAGTTCCCTCACCTAGCTCTTGTTATTTCCCCTTAGGTAGAATGAAGAAGAAGAAAAACAAGACAATCTTTGGATGGGAGTCGATACCAAACACTATTGATATGCTTGGTGGAAGTGGTTGAGGAATAAATCCAATACTTCCACCAACCACTATGTTTATTGTTACGACTTTAACGACCTTTCCTTATTTTTTGTTATGTCTGTTATGCTTGGGACTTGTAATCTAACCTTTTTAAGCTTAAAAGCTATTTTTTTACTATCACATAATATATCGGTCATTGTTATATCTATTTTTAAATTTTAGTTATTAAATTATGTTTTCTCGAACATTCTTATAAACTCAATCCAATTTCACTTTTCAATTCGAAAAATGTCATTACTATTTAAAGATTAAAATAAAACTATTATAATTTTAAAATAGTAATTATCCAAAACACTCTTAATGAAGATTCTTGGAACACCATATACACTCACCCAAGTCGCTATTGACATATAACAAACCATCATCATCAATAGAAACAAACCATCTTTTACATTGAAGTTGGAAATAACTCCCTCCTCGAAGCCCAACAATAAGTAATCTCTCATTTACCAAAGTGGAAACGCCAACAATAATTGATGCCTCTTAATATGGAAGGATAAATTAACTAATTTCCGCCACATGCATTTTTGTCCTATTATTCCCCACCAATCCATGCACAAACTAAGTCACTCACTTCAAATTCCAATGTTTTTCTGCAAATATTTCATTAACAGCTCCAAATTCCAATGATTTTATTAAAATATTTCATTATCCCTTCACAATTTCTTTCTATAATGAAAATGGAATCTAGAGTTACCGTTTATTAGTTTATAAAACCTTTATGACTCTTTTTATTAATCACTCCAAATTCCAATATATTTAAAACATAGTGCATTTGCTGCCGTCCTGATCCCCATAATTTTTCAAATATATTCTACCGGCAAATTGGAATCTGCCATTGGCGTTTATTCCTTGTTTATTCTGTCCACATAGAGTCGTTGAGGATGGACATGCTTTAACTCGAATTGAATTAACCATAGTTAAACAGTCAACAGACTCGGGTTAACTGTAATAATTTACAGAAAACATAATACCACGAGAAATCCGGAATATGTCTGGAACAGAAACGTGGGCTCCACTTCATGATATCGGCGGCCTGACCTTGCGGTGCTCGGCGGCCTAGATTCATTCCAAACTCGTCGGAACGATTCTACGCCGCTGCTTCCTGTGCTGGATAGAAACCCCCAACCCACACCCCCAAAAAAACTGGCTATCGCATTCGCCTGGTTTCGAACTCGAGACGTACCAAGTCCAAGGAAACCGTGGTTTGTTTTGATTTTCCGAACGCCAAAACAACGAAACCAGCTGGTTTTGCAGGGCGACGAAATTAAAAAATCATTGGCGGTTTTGTGAAAGCTTTTGTATTCGCGTAAGTTTTCCCCTGCTTTCTGGTGCAAATAAGAGAACAAGGAAATCAAAGGTCGAGGGTTCGAGTATGGGAAGCTACAGGCTGGTGAAAAATATGGGCGAAGACATAATTTCTGAAGAAGCTTTGGAGTGCGTGATGAACTACGTCGAGAACCCCCGGGATCGAAGCGTGGTCTCCCAGGTCTGCAAGAAATGGTACGCAATTGACGCCCTTACAAGAAAGCACGTGACGGTGGCCTTCTGCTACACGATCCGGCCGTGCGATTTGACGCGAAGATTTAAGCGTCTGGAGTCCTTGAAGCTGAAGGGGAAGCCGAGAGCTGCTATGTTTAATCTTATTGAAGAAGACTGGGGGTTTTGCAAGGCCGTGGATAGAAGAGATCTCGGCTTCTTTTGTCTGCCTGAAGCGGCTTCATTTAAGGCGAATGATTGTTAACGATGATGATTTTGCGCAGCTCGTGAAGAGCCACGGTCATATGCTGCAGGCGGTGAAGCTGGAGAAGTGCTCTGGATTTTCGACACTTGGACTTCTTGCGATTGCTCGCGCTTGCAGGTAAAAACTGGACTCAACTGAACTGAAACCCTGGCTGATCTGCTTTATCAATTGCTGTTCATTTTGCCTAACGTTTTGTTACCTTGTTTTAGTTATTTCTGGCAAAATTTAGTCGTCTTTGTTATTTTGAGTTATAAAGCCATCAGATGCAAAAATATTGGAAGACAGCGACACGTGGAAAGTTTATTAAGCGTGTAAACTCCTCAAATCGATTTTACAGCCGATTCTTAAAAGCGTAGAAGATATTTTTGGC
Organism: Taxus wallichiana var. yunnanensis; assembly: GCA_018340775.1. Classification (NCBI taxonomy): domain Eukaryota; kingdom Viridiplantae; phylum Streptophyta; class Pinopsida; order Cupressales; family Taxaceae; genus Taxus; species Taxus wallichiana. The sequence continues at coordinate 877,076,225 of CM031238.1, forward strand.
GATGATTTTGGGACTGGGGCTTGCTTTCGTGTCAGATTTCTGTGACTCGCCAATAAATGAGAACCCTGTGTCGTTCCAACCCATTGTTTAAAACTATATAATTTTTTTTTTTTTTTGGGATTTTCTAAGGTTTTGGTTCTGTGTCAAATTTACAGCGATATTCCTAAAAATAAACTTGCTTTGTATAGAAAGTCGTGATACTCAAGAACTCTTCAAATTGCCTTTACCGTCAATTAAAGGTGTGTGATTAGAAATGTCAAAATTATATTTGAATTTTTTTACTGTTTTATTTGAAGAGCAGAGTAACAAAATCCGTTGATTTTTCTTTAAAATTCTTAGTAGAAGATTTAAGATTAAACAAAAATGGATATCACCGAAGTTTAATTTGCAGAACCTCTTTCAAAGACTGTTTGTGTACGCAACAATTTCGATAGTCCCATTGCCTGCTTAATCTACAGAACGTATCAGCATTTAATTCAATTCAATTCAACTGAATATGAACCCTATTTAAGAGGGTAAACTTTGTACACCTCGGAGAAAAGTCAGTTTTATTGCAATAGCTTTGCTTTCTGGCTTGGTTTGGTTATTACGTTTTTTTCAATCTTTCACGGATTGTTATTGTATTGATTTAAAAATTATTGATGTCGTTGAAAATATGAATTGTGGGCTGCATAGGTAGAGATTTTTTTCACGAACTCTTCAAATTATTTCTTATTGTGATTTTTAAAGTATGGTAGATAATTTTCTTTGATGTTGCATGCATCTGTCCTTCAGTTAAGTTAGTAAGCAGCATCAAGTAAGAGGCGTTATGTTACTAGATAATTCCAAAAACTAATATATCTTCTGAATTTCTAATTTTCAAGGAATATGAGCCAGCTATTAGTTTGGTGGTTTCAATGTTAGAAGATATGATACTCTGGACTTTGTTTACCGCAAAAAAACTAGTACCTCTTCTATGCAAGCCTGGAATTTCAAATTAATAGTGCCTGTCAAATTAGAATTTATTAACACTTCCCTCTTTTAAATAGTTATAGATTTCATATATATATATATATATGGTTTCTTGATATAGATATGAAAAAGTTTTATATTTTTATATATCATATATATTTATTTATCAAGAATTATATAATTTTAATTTGTATTTATCTACAATTAATTTTTATAATAATAATATACAATTAAAATTATGAAAAATGACCTACAACCTATCAATTTCTAGGCCTATTTCCAACTTCTCAAATCTAAAATACAATAAAACACGCAGATCTAGGTCTAGAGTACAGGTCCAAACAAACAAAACACAATAATATATTTCTCAAGTCTGGGTTCAGTTGTATAAGTTAAATATTTATTTTTGGTTGGGTCAATGTTTGAGATTCCACTACTAGATCCAACTGCAAACAAAAACAAACCTAACATTCCAATAACAACTGCAATTAAAAGGTGCGACGAATCCTTGGTAAATGGTCCAAAAATGCTTATAGAATTTGCCATATCTTCCAAGATTCAAGGGGGATGAACCCACAAATAATTCCGACAATGTTTACTAATAGCTAAGTAAAACACAGAATTTTCTTTTTCCTTGTTTATTAATCTCTAGCTCAACCAAATGGCGCAATAGAATTCGACAAAATCTTTATAATCTTGCAAGAACAAACTTTGAACACCACAAAATATATATATATATATATATATATATATATAAAAAGCTGAAACAGTCGCTGTTTCGTGTGAAATAAAGAAAACAGTTAGTCCAACTTGACTTGGACCGAATGGCCTTTCACCTCAATGTGTTTTCAATCTTAAATCACATCATAATACAACGCTTTCATGGAAGTCGAGATAGAAGAAACCAAATGGCAATGGTTATTTGGGGACCGTACCATGTTAGTTTACTATTCTTCGATTGAATTTGATTGCTTTCATGTTTGTATTATTGTGACGAAAAGCCATGCAACAGATAGGCAAATTTTATAGACAAACATAAAAATCTAAAGAATGATCAACTTGATGTAGGAGCATTGCATATAAAGAAGGGAAAATAGAGTGCAGATAACAAAGGTGATATGGAACAGGGAAATAGGGCCCTAAAGACTTTTAGACTATAAAATTAATAAAAAAATTAAGATTCAATGGTAAAGGAGTTCGAACTCCACCTAGTATTACATGTTTAGAAAAGTGTGAAATATTTCGTGAAATTTCCTTTTAACAAATACACATTGGTGAAGCATAAACGCAAGCATTGGGGCTGAGTTAGTTGATGAATCAATAGCCAAGCTAGACATTATTCCATGGTTTGTCTTCTCAAACTTCAACTGATTCAGAGACTAGTAGAGCTTTGCTAGGTTTTTGTACGATTGCCTTTATTTGGTTTTCCAAAGTTTTGTAATACTGCTTATTGCAGGGAATTTTTTTGCATGCTTTTTTATTTATCGAGTCTTTTTAGGAATTTTCGCCCTCGGGTAACCTTTTTTATGGCTACCCACAACTAAATGCCATTATTGAAACCGTAATCATTCATCAATGCGCCTCCGGGAAGCAATCATACTAGTTTCTTCCAAAGGCATTTCACGAAGTAATTCCACTTTCTCGGATGTTGTTTTCTTGTTTCTGAATTTGATGTTACTTACAAATGACTTGAACAATTTTCTTTGATAGGTTATTTTGTCAGGAGGATTCCCTTTGAAAGCATTCTCAAAACCTAGGTTCATTCATGTCTCGGACCTAACATGGCATGAAGTTGGACACAATCCAAAATTTCACCAAAAGTATTTTAATTTTGTTTTGCTGATCCAATGAATGTTAAAGTCCTTTTGCAGAAGTTGTTGACCTGGTATGTCCGAAGTTTTTGCTTGTGTTATCCCCATGGACACGAGATTTTGTGGTTTGAACGTCTGACCCTCAAGGTCCTGTTTGGATTGAGTTCCACGTCCTTCTCATGTCGTCTTTGGCACTTTCTTGACCACATCGCCTCCTTTATTGGTTGTGCCATATGTAAGGAACCCTCGAAGTTCTACTCTGTGCGATTGCATAGGTGTTTACGTGCGAAGTGGATCTTTCCCAAGACCTTAAGGAGTCTATCGACATACAAGTGGGAAATTCCCATTATACTTAGAGGGTGTTGTATATTAACTTGCCAAACACTTGCTTTAGTTTCAATCATTTGAACATAAGATTGGGATTACTGTTATTAATTGTGCATAGCAAAGTCATTTCAAAGCCCACTACCAGGTCCTCACACAAATGTTGAAGATGGTTGGATCATTGTGGGTCGCAAAGCCACTCCCACCAACCACTCAACGAGTATTTCTATTTTAAAAAAAAGCACAAGCTACCCTAGCCCCCACTTATGCAAACACAAGATATTACTTCAACCTCTAGGGAATTGATACAAACTCAATTTGTCTTAGCCCACCCTCGTATGCGGATGTTCTCATGGGTTCTCATTCGATTTATAGGATATTTCTCTTAATGTTTTGGTGAATGTTCGTACAATTTCTCCTTGTAAATTAGGGTTTCATCGATCTTGCACCCTCCTTGGTAGCTTTGAGGAAGGTGATAATCTTCTAGAGGCGAGATGATAATTTAAGCTTAATGGTTTTCTTCATTCTAACCAACAATAATTTTTATTTAATAACTATGAAGCCATTCATGGCTTGAGTTTAGAGGATATGTCCCTTGATGCGGTACCTTGTGAATTATGTCTCATGAAATGTAAGGGGTCTTATTGACTCCACTCGCCAATACACATTCGAGAATTTGGAAGCATTTTCCTAAGATGGACATTCTTTGTCCGCAAGAAGTTAAAGAGGTATTTTGCTGTCCATTGTCACTAAAGTTATCTCGGCCGGATAGTGTAGCTCGACTAACAATCATGAGCTAGGCCGTAGAGGGGTTGCCACTTTTGTTGCTCCTAAATGGCAATCTCATTATGTTATTCATGGACGTGACTGACGAGAAATCACATCTTTTGGGTGTTATTCAACATCGCTAACCGTTGTTTTGGGATTATCAATGTTTATGCATCTAATGATGTAGTGAAAGAATGACACTCTAGTGTTAGATTCTTTGATGAGCTCCTTGACGCGCATTGGGTGATGTGTGGTGACTTTAATATGGTCGAGCTGAAATTGACAAGATTGGTCACCAAGTCATGCGTTGGATAGTCATGGCGAAAGAGTAGTTTGGATGCACATGCACAATAAATTTGGATTTTATGATCTCAATTCAAGGTGTCACTCTAACTCGGTTGTATACCACACTTGGTCTAATTTTCACCAAGGACTGACAGAGTCCTTAAACAACTAGATGTACATGCACAATAAATTTGGATTTTATGATCTCAATTCAAAGCGTCGCTCTAACTCGGTCGTATACCACACTTGGTCTAATTTTCACAAAGGACTTGATAGAGCCCTTAAGCAGCTAGATCATGCCATGTTGTCCTCACAACCAGTTTTTTGCTCGTATTTTCAATTACCGATGGAAGTGTTTATAGATATTGTTCTTTCTTACCACTTTCCCATCCATTCCCGGATTGAAGGGCTCTTGAAATGGCCCAAAATTCAAAAATCTCAAATTTTCTTAATACCCTTACTTCTTCATGGGCCCATATTTCACTACATCAAGCTGGATTGGAACATGGCTTCTATGCCAGCTGGTATGACAGTAGATCTCATGGTGGAAAGATGCCATCTTTCGAAACTTACGTGTTTCCTTCGCACTTTTGGGCATCAACTTGTTCGCATATGACATAAATCCTATTCCATCACCACTTCGAGTTGAGCCGCTCATTAGTATTTGCAAATATAGGTGGAAAATCATAGGAAATGCCTTCAAATGCGCAAATGCTTATAACGTCGGGGTGTTCGATTAAAGCCATACTTCACCGGCTCAAAGTGGGCAGCGTGCCAGGTGTCCAAAGAATTCTTTCAAATTCTTAAATCCAAGCATTCTCATCAGCGAGATAAAGGCCATATGTAAAGGCAATCAACGGTTTCTAGAAGTGTTGGATATGGTGCAAGCTTTCATCCACCATTAGATCAACATATTTTCAAAGCTCAACCCCCTTCCTTAAGCGACAAACAACTCTTGATCAATGTATTAGCGGTGGTCCCTTGTAAGATTTCTCAAGTTCGGAGGGTTGCGTGTGATCGACCTCTTTCTATTGATGATTTATACAAAGTTGTTTCTCAAATGGCTAATGACAAAGCCCCAACCAAGATGGGATGCCTTGTGAATTCTACAAAGCTCCATGGGATATAGTTGGCACAAACTCTTCCAAGTTTATACACATGCCTTTAATTTCAATTCACTTGACAATTCATCAACCAAGGCCGCATCAAATTCATACCAAAGATGGGGGACCTAGAGCTCTTCTACAATTGGCATCCCATCACCTTGTTGAATGTCTCGTACAAGATTATTGTTAAAGCCTTGGCGCTTCGCATTTGCCATTCCTTCCTGCAATGATTGTTAGCCTAGAACAAACATAATTCATATAAAACAAATATATTCTTGACAATATAATTGTAGTCTGGGAAGGAATGGAGTGGGCTCACTGTTCTTGGCAGAAGGCCTTGTTTATGAAAATTCACTTCAAAAAGCCTATGATCGAATAGAATGAGACTTCATTTAGTGATGCTTAAAGCATTAAGTTTTGGGGGCTACCTTTGCTCGCTCAAGGCAAATGTTTTTTGTTGACACCTCAACTTACCTCTATATCAATGGCATTAACTTTGAATAGTTTGGTCTCTTTCACTCTATTCGCTTTAGGCTTTTTGCTTGGGCATGCACTATATGTCTTAGCTGCAAAAGGATTTGCTTATCTCATTGCAAATGCCACTCAACAATGTCTAGTCAAAGGCATCTCCCTACCTGGATCGACACATGCTCATCTAGTTAATGACCACTTTGTTGATGATTCTTTTTCTCACTTTGCTTGAAGATGAGAACAATATACATCCGGTATGCATTGCCTTGATTTTTATTGCTTAGCTTCAAACTCGGGCATCTATTGGCAAAAGACGCAAGTGTTACGGGTAATCCTTCCTATCTCTACCACCTCGGCTTGACACTTTGAAGAGATTTTGATCTCATAAATAAATACAAGAGAAGAAATGCTTAACAAAATCTTGAAGATTAAACAAAAACAAAAAAATGGCATACACAAGATAACACAAGATACACAAGATTTATTTTGGGAAAACCATTTTGGGAAAAAACCCAACGCCAGTAACTTATCTTCCTTATTATATTAACTCAACCATTTTACCATACAATAATGTGCTTCTCAGTTCTGCTCTATTCTACTACATGTTCAACAATATATAAGCACATCGGTAGCTAACTATCGCAATGATATTACAATATAATGGGTACCAAAACCTTGGGCAAGAATATAATCTATAACGACTCCCCATAAACATGAGTTATCTAATCAACCATGCAATAACATAGGTTAAACCACCTATACGGGTCCGAGATCATATAACGGGAACCCTAAAAAATTTTCCCTTGCAAGGCGTGCCGAGCTATACGTCATGCCTAGCTATATAGTCTAGTATGGGGCAACTCATGGAAAATATACAACACATTTCCAACACTCTTTTCAATAGAAGTATATTCATCATGGTGAAATTTTCCAATTTTGGGCAATTATTTTTCATTCCAAACAACCCCCTCTCGCTTTTGGTTATATGTGGTTGACATAGTTGGAAAGAAGCTCTCTTATTGGATGACCAAGCCCCTCTCCTTGCAAACAAGTTTCAAGTTCTCTCCAAAGTCCTCGCTACCACCGATATTTACTATTCATCGTGTTAGGCTCCTTCTCAAGCCTCTTACAAAAATCTTGAGAAGCTGCTCAAAGATTTTTATGGGCTAGTTATGAACTTGGCAAAGGATTTCACGGGGTTGCTTGGGAACTGTGTTAGTGTGTTGCCTCTCCAAGGATTTTGGAGGTCTTGAATTGCTTGACATTGGGCGTCAAGGTGGTGCCCTTTGCGTTAAATGGATCGTTCATTCCGGTGAAGGGTATCAACCTTGGAAGATTTTGTTGTGGAATCACATCTTTGAAGGAACACTGTAGGGGTGGGGGCTCCGACAAGGTCTTGACTTTCGAACCTTCTCGGTGCCAAAGCTCGTGAAAGTGGTCGGCTCTTTTCTTTGTGAAGAACATCTAGAAGGCTTGGGAGAAGATCAAACCATGACTTTTGTGGGATTGGGATGGGTTCAAAAATTACATCTCCATCAATCTCCATTCATTTTAGCGAGTCTCTAGTTATTAATTTCTAAAATGTCCCTCTTGTAGAGGTGACCTAGGTACATGCTCTCAAGCTTTTCAGACAAGGGATTCACATTGTGCAAGATGTGTTTTGCAAGCAATCCAGGAGATTGATTTCTTGGCTAGAAGCCAAAGCTAAATTCTCGCCTGGGTAATAATGACCAAAAATCCTTTCAAGAAATCTTGGATGCTTATCCTTGGGAAATGCTCCACAAAATTGAAGGTCTTTCTACCCGCCCATGATGGAAAGATTGGAAATGGTATTTGAAACACCATTTCAGAACTACTTGCCCAACAAGGCTATGAGTTTCTTTCACCAAATTTGCCATGGTGGATAAACTTAATTTTTGTTGGCCTATTTGTTCTTCTATGCGGTGTGGAAACACAAGTTTATTACAATTTGGAATGCCATTGTTGAACCCAAGCTTGCTCATTTTGCTTAGTGTTTAATTTAAAAGGGTTTGCCTCTCGGTTGTAGGCTTAAACATCTAGGAGTCCTGTGCTCAAAGTGCTCTTTTGTGGTTGCATTGAGAACCTTATGCACCTTTTCTCGGTTTTGCGAGGAAGCTCAAATTGTTTGGTCTTGGATTCATGACTTTTTCAAACCATTCGACCCAATCCTTTTAATTGGCGACACATGTTTTTAGGAAATTGGCCTTCCATCGCTATGGTGTTTACCTAGATTTGGTATGCTTTCATAGTGAAAATTCTATTATTCGTTGGGAAAGAGAAATACACTTATTTTACTCATGTTGTTGATTACTGATCATTCACTTATAATAAAGTTATAATTGTTTCCAATGCCTTTCTACAAATCCACTTGTACAAGAGCAAAATGTGGCATTGGAGGTGGCCCATCTCCAAACCCTTTTGGATCATTGGGGCAATACTCCTTGTATTGTGGCACCGGGTCCCACCTTTGTCTACTTCTTGTGATCCCTCACCAAGAGGCGGGGTGCCGGCCAGTTGGGCTCGCTCACACCATTCTTGTAGTCGCTCAAGGTGGGGTTTTTCACCATGCCGTCACTTATCTACATTGCTTCACCTTGAGGGTGGGGCTCATTGCTCTTATGTAACGCATCGCTGTGCTCCGCCTTCTTCAATGGACGATGTTCCTTGGTTGGTACTGGCTATTTCTTCGCCTTGGGGCCACAAAGCAAAGAAAAACCTCATAAGCCATTGTGAACACAACTACTAGTTGGGAGCCCATTCCAAATGGGCATGACCTTCCAAGTGGCGGTTGGGGCAAGTTGGATGATAGAGACCCTCCTCCGTTTGCTTTCAACGTAGTTGTCACTTAAAATAATAGTATTTTTATATATTATTTTGATGATTTGTAAATTGTTCCCAAGTCGTAAACCTAATGTAACGATCTTGTGGCATACTCCCATAACACCAACCTTTTTTACCTTTTTAGAAAAATTATACTATCTTATGTTGAGTAATATAAGCACTATTTCATATAAATAAATTTTAAATAGAACAATTTAAAGATTAAACGACCTATATCACATAGGTCGTTTAGCTTGTCTCGTTTTGTTTTTGTTTTTGTAACGTTAAATATGGAAGGGAATATTGACAAATCACTTGTGTTATAGATTAGAAGAAAACACATGATGTGGCAATGTGATGGCGTGCTTGAGGGTCTCAGTAGAATAATTACCAACCTCGGTCGAATGCACAAATACAAGACGGAAGCCAAAATATCAACTAATTTTGTAACTCTCTTGTATACATCAACTAATTTGACCTGCCTTGGCCCACTTGTTCTATAAACACTTTAGCTACTAAGTCTAATATATCTTCATTCCCTTTTCAAACTATGTGCGATGTTCGTATTTAATCTTTGCAATGTGTTGCTAAGAATCTATCATTAGGTAGTTGAAAGAGGATCTATCATAGTTGAAAGAGGAAGCAGCTTCATTTTCCCCACGTTACCAATTATTCAAATATATTTTTAACATTACAATTAATAAAAATACACTTTTCAATCTCTAAAAATATTATTACTAAACCATATCTATTTAAAAATTAAAATAAAACTAATTATAATTTTAAAAATAATAATTATCCAAATCACTCTTAATACCCAATGTCGCTATTGAAGTATAACAAATCATCAACATCCATAGAAACAAACCAAAAATTAAAATAAAACTAATTATAATTTTAAAAATAATAATGATCCAAATCACTCTTGATGCCCAATGTGCTATTGAAGTATAACAAATCATCATCATCCATAGAAACAAACCATCTTTTACATTAAAGCTGGAAACAACTCCCTCCTCTCGAAGCCGAACAATAATCTCTCATTTACCAAGTGGAAACGCCAACAATAATTTATGTCTCTTAATAAAGAAGGATAAATTAACTAATTTCCTCCACATGGATCTTGTCCTATTATTGCCCACCAATCCATGCACAAAATAAGTCACTTCAAATTCCAATGTTTTTGTACAAATATTTCATTAACACCTCCAAATTCCAATGTTTTTATTAAGATATTTCATTATCCCTTCACAATTTCTTTCTATAATGAAAATGGAATCTAGAGTTAACGTTTATTAGTTTATAAAACCTTTGACTGTTTTTATTAATCAGTCCAAATTCCAATATATTTAAAAAATATTGCATTTGCTGCCGTCCGAATCCCCATAATTTTTCAAATATATTTTTAGAAAAATTATATTATCTTATGTTGAGTAATATAAGCACTTTCATATAAATAAACTAAAAAAAAACAATTTAAAGATTAAACAATTTATATCACATAGGCAGTTTAGCTTGTCTTTTTTTGTTTTTGTTTTTAACACTAAATATGGAAGGGAATATTGACAAATTATTGTGCGTTATAGATTAGAAGAAAACATATGATGTGGCAATATGATGGCGTGCTTGAGGGTCGATAGAATAACTATCAATCTTGGTTAGAGTGCACAAATACAAGACAAAAGCCAAAATGTACATAAGATTTTCTTGTACATAGGATGGGCGGGAAGAAAGAAAGGAACAATTTTGTAACTCTCTTGTATACATCAACTAATTTGACCTGCCTTAACCCACTTCTTCTACAAACACTTTAGCTACTAAGTCCAATATATCTTCATTCCTTTCTCAAACTATATTCGTATTTAATTTTTGCAATGTATTGCTAAGAATCTATCTTTAGATAGTTGAAAGAGGATCTAGCAGTTCATCTTCCGCACGTTACCAACTTGTTTGTCCTTGAACTGAGCTCCGCACAATCCTATAATGTGATTTGGAGTTGACAGGAGAATGTGTGGCCACACCCTCTTTTCTAGTCTACGTGTTGACCAATGTCAAATATTTTCCCGTCGTATGTAGTTAAAAATTTCCATTGGAATATGGGCCTTATTGGCTCTGTCAAAGGGCACCTGCAGCATTTTCAGTAGCGTGGATCTTTCACATCTTGTATGTGCTGTCCATTACTATGAATCTATAGAGATGGATGATGGATGAGGCTTTCTTTATCCTCATCACTACAAATCCTCTTGAGAGACTCGAGAACTAATTTTGTGTCGACTTTATAAAAACATATTTTTGTATGTTTGGATTTGATTTAATTATAGCATAATAATTAGAGTCAGTACTCTAGTAAATACTTCATTTAAAAAACAGTTTCTTGAGACCACATTGAGGATCGTTTCAAATGTATATTTAGTAAAATAAAAAACAAATGTGAAGTTAAATGCTAAACTTGATAGCCATGCAAAGTTAAACCGTACTATGGCTTTTAAAGCTAAGATCAATTCTTTTGTGTTTCACTAGAATCATAGCAAACCCAAGTCCACTCCAGGTGGTATATCAGGCCTTTAATTGAAGTCTTCACACTGAATTCTTCAAACCCATGCTAGAATCGGAATTTGTTATCCATTTAAAAGTATTGGTATTCGACCAAAGGTTGGCTCAAGTATGTTTTTAATATTTGTTATTAATATTTTATTATATTATAAATTTATAATAAAACAGATGATCTTCCTTCATTCACATGCTAAGAAATCTAGACAACTAAAAACAGCAGGGTTTTTATTTTCGGACAATCAATTCCAGCTTGTTCCTGTGTTTAATTTTTATTTATGTGGATAGGCATATCTTATAATTGCAGCGTGGGTATTAGGAAATTATGAATATTTAATATCCAACTTCAAATTTGACATTTATCTGACCGTTACAAAAAAATTTAACTCTTAAATTTAATGTTTATTTAATCCTCATTTAAAAGATTTTTCTTCACCTTTAGAAAAATTGATTGAAAAGTGTAATATCCTGGGTATACAGTGGAGTTGAGTTTTCTCAAAAAATAAAAATAAAACAACTAGATTCAAGCCATCTGTCACAGTCAGCCACCGGTCAGTTGAAAATTCAGGAGAAGGTAATAGACTCATTGACTGATTTATCAGTATAGTATGTGACCAATTCGAGATAAGGGCCTGGAGATTCATATCTATTATCATTTTTCAGAGAGATGTATTTAAGATGTAGGTACTAGTTATATCTTACATGTTGTTCTCTGATTTCATGCTCTTCGTCAGGACCTTTCTTTTGCAGAGTAGTTTGACATCTTATTTTTGTCAGCCATTTGTTGGTTTACATTTTGGGTTTTAGACATTCATCTATTGTTACCCATTTGTTGAGCATTTGACGGGGTTCTGCGTTTCATGGCATGCTTATGGCTTTCAAATCCATTTTAATGTGTGTCTAAATGTTGATTTAATGTCTGTGCAGATCTCTCAAGGTGCTCCTTTTAGAGGAAAGTTCAATAAAAGATGAAGGTGGGGAATGGCTAAACGAGCTTGCTCTCTCGAACTCTTCATTGGAAGTATTGAATTTCTATCTCACAGGCTTAGAAAGTACTGACTTGAGCGATCTTGAGTTACTAGCGACAAATTGTCGATCCTTAACCGTCTTAAGGGTAAATGAATGTGATATTTTGGATCTAAGAGGTGTTCTGGAGAAAGCTACAGAATTGGAAGAATTCGGTGGTGGTTCGTTTTGTAACAGTGATGAAAATCCTTTAGAGGCAAATAAATATGAGAGAGTTAGATTTCCTTCAAAGTTGATATCACTTCTGGGGCTCAATTACATGAGTGAGACAGAGCTGCCTTGTATACTTCCGCGGGCTTGCAACCTTAAGAAATTGGATTTACAGTTTACATTCTTGAGTACAGAAAATCATTGCGAGTTAATCCGCATGTGTACTAATCTTGAAATTCTAGAGGTATGTCCCTGAATCTTAAAAGTACCTATTTTCTGCCTTTCAGTGTCTTATTTACATTTTCAATGGTTTCCATCCAAGCACCATATGTCCAGGAGTTTCACTGCTTCGACAGTTGTCTAAAACTGGGATATATCAGAATTGTTAAGAACATATTTAGAACTAAGTTTTTGGCATTTCCATGCAAGAAGATGAGGATTTCCTTGATTTTTGAAATTTTTTTCCTGCTTCAAGTGCTCATTTTTATGGTTGTCCAAATATGGTGTTGTTGGCAGTCCACAGATAAAAGAAAACCATTGGTGGTAAAACCTAAAGGGTGAAATATCCCAAGCGTTAAGCTAATATTTGCCTCTTTAGGAAGCATGTCAAATTTTTTTAATACTGAAGTATATTATTCCATATTTTCAATATAAACTTCATTATTTTCTGTCTTCGAGGGTTTTGAATTTTTTTGACATTTTCCGCTTTGGGTAAATAAACTAATTTCCCTCAAAGCTAATCAGTTTGTAAGCACAAGCTGGAAGGTGTGTGTGAGAAAATTGGATATAATATTGTTATTCCTTTTTCTACTGTGCCTTTCCAAACAGTAAACGGCCTTTCCTTGACTATGGAAGAGTATCTTTATCTATATTCAAATACAATAAAGTCCAAAATAATTGGTCATCTAAATGCCTAGCTAATCAGAAAAACCAGTTCATCCCCATCAATACTTCATACTGTTGACCACAATAATTTAGTGGTATCCTTTAAACCACATCTTTTTAAGTAAGGGGTGTGCATCAGCATAGGCCATGAAATAATTTGTTCAGAATGAAGGACTTTTCTATACTTATTTTTATTTTTATATGTGGCGAGGTGAGAAGATAAACTTCTGTGACAGGAGAACACACAACTCACAATATCAGAGAATAGGAAAGAAGCTTTGTTTTAAGATACTCAAGTTAATCGGTCCATCATCATAAGAAGCTTTTATTATAGAGTTAGCCTCCTCCACAAATGAACAGACTGTTATTACAAGCTAACGACTGACTTATATCACATACTTACATGTGACTGCTATTAAATGAGAGTCGAGACATATAATGACCAACATGAAATGGTAATCACACATGACTATAAACTAATATGACATATCAATGATCTCTTCATGTGAGTTTTTCACATCTGCTTGCTTCACTTCTTTGCCAGATCTATTTTTTCTTCTGTTGATTGGACCTTTTTCCTTTTTGATCTGTTCTTGGCCACCATGAGGCATAAGATAAATTCTCTAAGTTTATTGCTATTCCACCATCTAGACGACCAGTCTGCGTAGAATTGATATCCTGTTTAAACAATGTAAAAAGTGGGTTGCAACTTTGTCCTATCGAAGACATTGATGTTCAATATTAGAAATTTATTTATCAATGTAATGAGGTTGTAATTAGTCTGACTGGTCGCTATAAGTGATTGGATATGAAATTTCAATTAAGGAGATGAATGGAGGGTATAGTTAAATTTCTTGTACATGGGCTTCTGAACCTTGGAGAATTTTATCTTGCAATGTTAGGATCTCATTGAAGTTCTGTAGTACTTGTTTCCTATATTATGGTATAGAATATTTGTCTATGGAAAAACACTTACTCAAGAATGTCTTTCAGGCCAAAGACCAACTTTACCAATTGACTTGTGGCTGTAAACTGATAATTTACTTGAAAAGTTCCTCCACTTACCAGAATCACTAGTGCAACTTGATATGCTGCGGACCCTTGAAATGCTTAAAATGATGCCCAGAACAAGAACACCTCCTCACAAGTATATATGTGAATCTTGAGTCAAAATTCAACTTCCATAGTAATTACTTCCTGTGGACTTTTTGCAAGGTCATTCATGTTGCAGCCAGTAATTGTTTTCTCATTCTCAAAGTTGCTGCTGTCCGCTTTCTTTAAAGGTTGTAGACCTTGAAACTAGAAACTGCCTTTTCGAATTATGAAACTTGTTCAAGTTCTGCTTCTTAGAAATTGACTGGTTAAAAGCAGAGGAAATGCATATCCTGGAATGTTAGGGCCTAAATGCGCCTAACAAAAGAAGGCTGGTCAAGTGTGCTGCAAATAATCAAATCAGATGCAGTACTGATACATGAAACAAAGTTGAAGGGAATTGATCTGACAACCATGGTTGAAAATCAGTGAAACTGTTGGAAGGCAATAGGGTTATCATGAAAGGGACTGGAACCCAAGAACTGTCAACCACTCAGAGGATAGCTCTGGTGGCAGTTGGATCTAATGTGAAGTTTCTTTGGAGCTAGTGTGCCCGTAAAAATCGTCAACACAAATGGACCAAATCACACGAATCTTCGGAAAGTTAGAATCGAACTTGGGAGGAAATTTCAGCCTTTTTGGTCAGTCATGGGAAAGTTAATATCCTTGTGTATTAATTCGGGGTGGAGGGTGGATTTAAACACTATCCTATCACAAACTGAGAAAAGGGGAGGTAATTCAAGATTCATTCAATCTCAGAAAGACTTCACATAGTTTGTAGCCCAAAACTGCATCTGTGACATTCCCGGAAGAAAAGAAATTCCCTGGACCGGTACAAGAGCAGGCTTTTGTGGAATAGCAGAGAGAATTGGCAAACTTTAAGTCTCTGAACCTTGGCTTGAGGAAAACTGGATCATGGAGTCTTGGATCCTCAAAGTCTTGGGTTTTGACCATGCCTTTAAGTTTGAAATTATGTGGCTAAGATATCCAAATATTTTCGAGAAAATGAAGGCACGGTGGAAGGAATGCCCAAGAGTGCATGGCACCCCCATGATCAGATTTATGAATAAGTTGCGCTACATCAAAAATTGCACTAAGGATTAGAACATCTGCCACTCTGAAATTATCTTTGTGGAGAAGTTAATGTTGGAGTAGAAGCTGTAGAGAATCAAGTTCAACGAACAAAGACCGAAACATGGTCTATTAGACGGGCTCTTAACCAAGGAAAAAGATACAATGATAGACTTGGAAGAAGCATACACAAGGGAAGAGCTGCACTGGAATCAAATGTCCAAAGAGATGTTGGGTGAAGGCGATAAAAACACCAAATAGTTTCACAGGTCCACCATGGCACAAAGACAAATCAATATGATGCAGATCGGTACCTGCAACACAGACTGATACAACACAATTCCTGCAAGCAGTACGATAAATAAAAGTTACAACGGATTGAACTCTGGCTAACACACTATATTGTGCTCAGCAGAGAACAAGGAAGAGAAGCAGGGTGAAAAAATATTAGCAAAGCTGTAGAACAGAAGATAAATATATTCAATATGCTATTTACTAATACAAACTCTCAAACCGCAGCTGCTCTCCCTTTCAACTCCTGCTCTCTACCGGTTACTCATTATTCTAGACAGCTGTGTTTATCATCCTTACTAAACAGGGCAGTTAAGACTAAGTAACACTTAATTCTATTTTTAGGAGAACAACCCCACAATTATCTCAACCTTTCATTCACAAGTGTACATCATGTACAGCTGTATTCAAGAGTTTCACTATAACTCTTCTACTTCTGAACCATCAATTTAAGTGTGCATGCTGAGTGTTCCCAAAATTCCTGGATTATTTGTTGACTCGATCAGTAATGCTCTGCGTCATTGTCCATTATTAAGAAAAATTCTGAACCTCCTGGTTCAGAGTTGGTTTTACTTGATTTCCTTCATTTCAACTTTCTTCCATGAATCAAACCAGGAATCTTCTTTTACAAATTCAATTAAACTTGCAAGGAGAAATATAGCGGTCTTAAGACAGTTATAGCGGATCTTGTGAACCACAACCCGCCCTGTAGGGTGGGAGAGATTTGGACGTGGATTCATAGGACCACGAAATGGCTAAAGAAGAACGTTCCTAGAGCCACCAATAGTAAGATGGTTCGTGAAGAAGCTTGGGAAGCTTGGGAGAGCAAGTTTAGGCTCCAGGGTTCCCTAAGGTTTTATAAGGATTGTAAGCTTGATGAGACCCAATGCTTCATCAAGCGAGCGCAGAGGTTTGAGAATGTGTCGGCGGAAGCTGTCTGCTGGCTGCTAAATGCCAGAGTGGGGGATTTTCCTTAGTAGTCGAGCCTCTAGGATTGGGGTGTTGGATCCGGCCCTTAGTTCTTTGTGCCCGTTGTGTGGGGGTGAAGGAGGGGACTCCCTTTACATCTCCTTGTCGAGTGCCCGCATTTCAGGCTGCGAGAAGCCAGATCGCAGGCTGGTTTTCAAGAAGTACTGTAGGAACTTTGTTACGTTGCCCCATCTGTTGCCGGTGAGAAGGACTTGCTCTCGATACTCCTTGGTGGGGAGTGTTGCGGTCGGCGTCTATCGTATTGGTTAGGCGATCGTTCGCATCGGAGGGGAACTGCGAGCTTCGTGCTTGTGGCGAACCTCTTGGCTGTGGCACTACCCCTTTATCGAAGGCCTGCCAGGGTTGGACGAGGGAGGGGGAAATGACGCAGTCCACCCCTTCGGGGTTCGGGGATACCTAACCACTAGTGAGCCAACGCACGATTGTGTAGGGCAAGGCCTTCCCGTCAGGCACACAGCTGGAAGAGTTTCTCTTTCACTTGGCCCCTGTTCTTCGGGACTGGGGAGATAGCTGCGAGGCCTCCTTAAGGCTGGGTGGAAGGACAAACGGTTTTCACCAGGAGCATTCCCTGGAGACTCCCACCTTCATGGTGGGGTCGGTATCGCTAATTGTAGACAACAGATGATGTATGTTACTCGGCAGGGAGGTAACAGAGATCAGGTTTCACTGTTGTGTACAAGATCAGAGTCGTAGAATCTGAAGTCGAGGGGTGATTCCCGAAGACTGCGCTTGCCCCTGACCGGCCTGAGCAAGGAACTCTTCCAGTTCAGGAAACTAGGAAACTAGTCTGCTTTGCTTGCAAAATCACATTGACTAGCTAAATAAAAAATGATAGGATCCTCCTTCAATGTAAATCCATTGAAGTCAACACTTTGCCTTTTTGCTTTCATGCTTGCAATGGCCATTTCAAAAATGGCTTTCTTTCTCCTCGTATTCCTTGGCAATCACCTCAAGCACAATTGCATTCCTCTCTGCACAATGAACTGCAACAGGTCCATTCTTCTTTTCTACAAGTGCACATGCAAGAACTTGTTTCTTCACCTCTACATCCATGTCTTTTTCAAGACATCCTTGGATTGCTTCCCAATGGCAACCTCCTTCTCTCATGGCTGAACCTGCATTCATGTCAGCACTGATAACAAAACAGGGGTATTCATAAAACCCCATTCTTCTCTCAGTGGTAGTAGAATCAGCTACTTTGTCATCTTGCTAGGCTGTTTCTCTCAGATTCTTCTTCATCTTATCTCTCTTTTGACCTCTGACACATCAGGGCTTTCTCTTTCTCAATTCCATTTCCAATGCGAGTTACACCCACATTCTGAGCATTAACTTGAGCATTTGCAAATGCCCCAAGGGGACTTAGATCCGCTTTCTTTGCTTCCACCATTGCCTTTAGGAAAATACATATTGCTCTTCCTTCTCCTTAACCATTTCAAGACGTTGGTCTTCTATATATGCATTATACACCAATTTTTCACAAGGAAGAATTTCAACATACCTTTCATTTGTGAAAGTTTGCACTCCCACTCCTTGTTGCTGCTGCTGCTGCAAATGTGTCTCCACTTGCACTTCCTTTATCATCTTCTCTTTTTCAGCTCCCCTAGAAGCCTCTTCATCATGTGCATTCAGATGTACTCTCTTCTCTTTCACTCCTATGTCCTTTGAAGGACATACTTCAACTGCAACATCTCCATCCTCTGCTGCAATATCACTCTGCTACAACTTCTTTTCTTCTGCTGCAACCTCTTCTAGCACGTTTTCAACCACATGATCATCTTCCACGCTTCTCAATCTGATTCTCTTTTATGAGGATTCCATCCTTTGCTGCAATATCACTCTGCTACAACTTCTTTTCTTCTGCTACAACCTCCTCTAGCATGTTTTCGATCGCATGCTTATCTTCCCCACTTCTCAATCTGATTCTCTTTTATGAGGATTCCACCCCTCCACACTTAGTCTGATTTATATCAGGCTTGAGCCTATCATGGCTTCTTGCATTCACACTCCTGCTGTTCACAAGAGTATTTGGCTGCCCACAAAGCAACTTCACCTCACCATCTTCTACATCTTTCTCCAAGGAAGAATTTCCTCCTTATTCACTCCATGCTTCCCCAATCGAAGTTATATCAAGATTAAAATTTGTCATAGTGTATTTTGATGATATCTTAATTTTTAGTAGAAATTTGAAGGAGCATGTAAAACATTTGAGAGTGGTGCTTGACACACTTAGAGCAGAAAAATTGTTTATCAACTTTGACAAGAGTGAGTTTTGCAAGGGTGAGCTAGTATACTTGGGTAGTGTTATTGCAGTAGATGGATTGAGCGTGGATCCTAAAAAGGTTAAATCTATTCTTGAGTGGCCTACTCAAAGTATCACAAAGGCGAGGAGCTTCCATGGGATGGTGAATTTTTAAGAGGTTCATTAGAAATTTCAGTGGTATAAGTGCACCCTTGATTGATTGCATAAGAATAGCTTAAGCTCCAATTCTTACTATACCAGATTTTGAGAAACTGTTTACAGTCGAGTGTGATACTTTAGGGCTAGCTATCGGAGGAGTATTAAGCCAAGAAGGTAATTTATGGCCTTTTTCAGCAGGAAATTAAACGAAGCCAAAAAGAAGTATACTACTTATGATCTAGTCACAAGGTTCGAGTTCGTGTTCATGTTCAACAAGGATAAAGTTTGGTTCAAGTTCGCCAAGGGATAAAGTTCGAGGAAAAAATTCTTTAAGTTCGAATGATTTTTTTCTATCATTTTTATTTTTTGAAAAAAATGCATAAATATGTCAGAGGGACAAAGTGGAGAGAGCTTTCTATCCACTACTTTCAGTCAGTATATGTATATATACATACATTTGTAAAATAATGCAAAATTGTGTCAAAAACTTCCCATGTAAAAATAATGGATAAAGTTCGAGTTCATGTTCGACGAGAATAAAGTTCGGCGAAATTTGAACTTTTTCGATAAAATTCGGAGAACCTTGTGACATAGCTTATGATAAGGAATTCTATGTCGTACAATTATTAAAACATTGGACGCATTATCTTCTACATAGGGAATTTGTTTTGATGACTGACAGTGAAGCCTTGAAGTACATAAATTCCCAATGTAAGCTGTCTCCCAAACATGCTGAATGAGCTTCATTTTTGCAACATAAGAGGGTAAGACCAATGTGGTGGCTGATGTGTTTAGCAGAAGGAATCATTTGCTGGTTGTATTGAGTAATGAACTGGTTGGCTTTGAAGAAAAGAAGGGTGAATATGCTGACGATTCATATTTTGGCTGAATCCATGCAGTTCTAATTAGTCAAGACCATACAAGTATGCATTCATTTGAAGACTATTTATTAGTAGATGGATTTTTGTTAAGGGTTCTTAACTCCACATTCCCTTTGGATCGAGGAGAGAAAATCTAGTGAGAGACACACACTCAAGTGGGCTAATTGGACATGTTGGAAGAGATAAGACCTTTGGATTGCTGAGTGAAAAATTCTTTTGGTCAAATGTAAGAAGACATGAATAGGTTTGTTGCTGCTTGTAGGTTGTGCCAAATTGTGAAAGGACAACAAAATAAAGGTCTATATATGCCTTTACTTGTGCTGAAGGAACCATGGACTGATATTTCCATGGATTTTGTCTTGGGGCTGCCACGACGCAAATAAGACATGACTCAATGCTTATATTGGTGTACTGCTTTTCTAAAATGGCCTATTTCTTACCCTGTAAGCAGACAAATGATGAGAGCAAAGTTGCACATTTGTTCTTTTGGGAAATAGTGCAGTTACATGCTATTCCAAAAACCATAACCAGTGATAGGGACACTAAATTCTTAAGCCACTTTTGGAGAATCTTGTGGAATATCAGGGTGCAATACAGTTCAGTGTACCACCCCCAAACCAATGGTTAAATAGAGGTGGTGAATAGGAGTCTGGGTAATCTATTGAGGTGCTTAGTTGGTGACAATCCTCGGCAATGGGATTTGGTGCTATCCCAAGCTGAATCTGTCCATAATTCCAGCATTAACAGGTCTACAAGTAAGTTTGCATTTCATATTTTATGTATGCTACGAATTCTAAAGGAATTGTGGACTTAATTGTTGATCTGCCATTAAAGTCATGAATCAGCCAAGATGTGACAGATTTTGCAGTGAGAATCAAAGAGGTACATCAACAGGTTAGGCACGAATTGGAGTCAACGGATGAGCAGTATAAGAAAAATGCTGATTTGCATAGGAGGAAAAAAATCTTTCAGGAAGGGGAAATGATCATAGTACATTTGTGCAAGGAGAGGTATCCTCAAGGTGCCTACAACAAGTTGAAGCCCAACAAATTCGGAGCTTGTAGAATTCTGAAGAGGATTAATGACAATGCTTATGTGATTAATCTTCTCGAGGACTTGGACATCAGTCCTATTTTTAAAGCTGCACAAATTTACTTACACTCTGCTGGGACAAATGATGATTAGATAAATGATGAACAACATGACAATGAAAACAACTACTGGACCAAGCACTTGCCGAAGAAGAAAAGAGAGCGAATTGAATGAGTGTTGGATACCAAATTAACTTCTGCACAGTCCAGGGCATATAAGTTGTATTTGGTTAAATGGGAAGGTGTGTCGGATTCCTATAATAATTGCCAATTGGATCACGGAGGTTGACTTGCATAAGTATAGTGGAACTCCATCATATGACTCTAAACAAGGAGGTTCAGATTTTCTAAAAGATGGGGAGGATGATGCGGGGTGCCTTTAATAGGATCCTTCCACTCCTGTCAGTTTAGTCATTTGCTTATTTTAGGATTTTGGTAGTAACTGTTGTAGAAAGTTAAGTAAACATCTTTATTTATTAATAAAAGCAGTTTTCATCTAACTGCTCTGTTTTGTTTAGGGGATAAGGAAACAACTGTAGTAACTGCTATTTTTTGATATAGATATTTGTAATAGGAGTAGTAGAGAATTTTTATGTTGAAAGAAATGCATATTTTGGGGGCCCTTTGTGGAGATAGTGGAAATCTGGAAAGTTTCCTTTTTCTGCTCAAAATAAATAACTGGGCTATATGTTCTATGTTTGTGACGGGCTGCTGTAAATTTATCTAGATGCTGCATTCATTAATTTTGATCTGCCTATTTTGACTGAAAACCTTCCTGTATCTTCTGTTGTTATAAGCTTATGTAACTTTTCTTCTCTAGCTTCTTCTGTTTGGATATTTTTCATAGTTTTGACTCTTGAGTGTTACTAAATTCCTAGGATCAAGGTATCCTTGGAGTTTGATTTGCAAGTTCAGAGAATTTGACTGCATCACAATAGGATAAGTTAGATCACGACAGATTTTGGGAAATAATCTTGGAGCTTGATGCCATCACGGGGAAGCAATCTCGTTAGGCCAGAATCTCCTCACTAAAGATCCCCTAGCCATGACTGATAATCAAAGAAACTTATCTGAAAATATTCTCTCTAATCACAACAGAGAAGAATAAAAGCCTGGTGGCCCCTTCTCATTGGAGAAAATCAGGGCCGTAGTATTTAAGATGCAGAAAGATGGGCCTTGACAATTTCCTCACTGAATTTTACCAGGCCGACTGGAACATCATTGGGAAGGAGGTGATAGGCGTTGCAAATGAGTCGAGAAGATTGAGGAAATTCTGAAAGATACGAACTGAACTTTCCTAACCTTTGATTCCAAAATAACACAGGTGCAAATCCTTGCTGATTTCAGACCAATTGCCCTTGGCATTACAATTAATAAGGTAACAACCAAAGCGATGGAAAAGATAATAAAGGAGGTTCTTCCATCCATTTTCTCTCAAGAACAAGGTTCTTCCATTTTCTTTAAAGGTAAGCAGATCCTTGATGACATCATAGTCACCCATGAGATAATGCACTCCTTTAAAGCTGCAAAAATGAAAGCTATGATAATCATGTTGGATATAATTAAGGCTTATGAAGGGTAGAATGTAACTTCCTAAGGCTTATCTGAGAAAGGTTTCGTTGCAAGAGAATGGTGTGAATGCTATGTCTCCAGCACAATGTTTTCAGACCTAAGAAATGTTAACCTTGAAAGCTTCTTTCCACAATCTAGAAGGAATTTGTCAAGGGGAGCCAATCTCTGAAAGATATGAACTGCAGCTTCCTAACCTTGATTTCCAAAATGACGGGGCAGCTGCTTTTCCCATTTCAGAACAATTTCCCTGTGCTATACAATTTTTAAGGTAATAACCAAAGCTATGGCAGATACATTAAAGGAGGTTATTCCATCCATTTTCTCTCAAGAATAGGCAGACGTAATCTAAGGTAAGAAGATCCTCCATGATATCATAGTCACCCTTGAGATAACACTCCCTGAAAGCCACAAAAACTAAAGGTATGATAATCAAGTTGGATATGAGGTTTACAATAGTGTAGATTGGTACTTCCTGATGCTTATCCTATAAGATATTGTTTTAGCAAGAGAATGGTGTGAATGGATGTGAAGTTGCATTTCAAACACTTTCAGTGCTAATAAATGGCAGATCTGTGGACTTCTTCCGTAGCTCTAGAGCGATTCATTAAGGGGACCCAATCTGTCCCTACCTTTTTATCGTCAAGCTGATCTTTGGCAAGCGCCAAATCTGGCAGAATCAACTGCCACCTCCTTTTTGTAGATGATACAATTTTGTTCGTTTTTGCTTCAAGAGGAGAGGGAGATTATTAAAAGAAATCCTCGTCAGGTACACTAGAGTGTTAGGATAAGCTGTCAACAATGAAAAATCCAAAGTCTATTTCTTCAATATAGACATTCAAAACCAACAACATATTGCCGCGGAGCTGAATTTTGAAATAGGGCTTCTCCCCACCAAATACTTACATGTTCCACTCTTCATAGGTCCAAGTAGGAAATATCCAAGGAACGAGCTCTTGGATCAATTAAGTGATTTTTGGCTTCTTGAAAAGGTAAATGGCTGAGATTTGTTGGGTGTATTGTGATGAAACTATTGTTAGGGATCCTAGTGAAAGTATGCCTTTGGTTGAGCCCCTTACATAACTATGTAGCTAAATCTTAAGAACAACCAATTACAACAACAACAATAATGTATTTATTCAACACCAGGGTTACATCAACCAAAGACCGATCACCAAAGATTCAATCTTACTTAGTACACACAATTGCCCTTAGTCCTTCACACATATCAACATTGCAGTGTTGTTCAAAGGTCCTATAGTCTCACTCAGACTTGCGTAGAGGTCTCTGCTAGCAGATCTCTTGATAACTGCTCTTCGACCAATCTCAAACCTTGGGCTCAAATCCTTGATTTGAACTCCACTGAATTCACAAGTGTGGTGATGTGTTGATATAGTGCACAATCACCCACTTACGATAGTTGACTCAACAACATCTAGCCCATAAGCAGTCAAATACTTTACAAATATTAAATGACGGTTAAGGTCCAAAGGACCCATATCACACCTGAGCTCAATGCAAACACAAGTTGACACAATGGACGGAATTTGAAAGTAACCTTCTGTGTTATCACGGGAAGTCCATACAT
Organism: Taxus wallichiana var. yunnanensis; assembly: GCA_018340775.1. Taxonomy (NCBI): domain Eukaryota; kingdom Viridiplantae; phylum Streptophyta; class Pinopsida; order Cupressales; family Taxaceae; genus Taxus; species Taxus wallichiana. The sequence continues at coordinate 877,100,364 of CM031238.1, forward strand.
TCCCTATTTGAAGAATTCTTGATGCAGTACTTCAATGACTTCGTGGTTTCACACGTGGATGTGTGGCATTGAGATGAACTCCTGCTGATAACACGAGCCCTGAAAATGTCCTTGGCAATACTGTGCGCATTAATATTTATTCCTTGCATACAGACTCTTTCTGCACTGCACTAATGAACTGGATGCTTGCGCTATCTTCTAAAGGATGCTTTAGGCTTTAGAAGATATTGTGGACGTGATGAAGTCCCTCTAGATATGGCGTAATCACAAATGACCAAAAACTAGGTTACAAACACTTGCACAATTCTGAAGACTGTGCGGAACATTACAACACATGGGTGCAAAACAAGACTTGCGCTAACAAATACCACCACACTTGTCTTCTCATAGGTGTTGCAGAACACTTACAAAGATACTGGCGCAAAACCAACCTTGCACAAATTACAAACAGAGACTAATTGGAAATGGAATCTCGCACACTGCTAGACTTAGCTCATTTTTATAACATACATATTTTTAGTTTGATGCAAGATTGCATGTAAACCCAAATGCTCTGCATCATACTTCTTGGAGTACGAAAATGTGTGAGCATAGTGCTCACACACGTGGGCTAGGCGGTAGAACCATCCTATTGACTTTTTGATAATGTCTTGGCATTCTTGTGCGCTAGCGGTATTCCCTATCGGCAACTATTGGAGTTAGGAAACAACTGACCTCCTCCACCAAAAATGTCTCGAGCTTATGCACGCCTACCCATGTCCTCTTGAAGGCTGACTTCCTAAATCAGTGTAGGGTGTATCTTTTCTTCTCCACTTCTTTTCCCTCTATGCAATGCCTCTTCACACCGTTTGTAGACAAAAATGTCTATTGCTCACCCTCTTCGCACTACATCATCCCATACTGTTGTGCATTTTTCCCTTGTTATTCCATCCTCTCCTTTCACCTAGGTTCTTTGAATTTTTGCACATGCTCCATCTTCTCTTCTTTCCATGACACTATGATGCGTAATCGTGCATGCTTTGCCTTCTCCATCCCACAAGATCTACTCTTCCTAGCACCTAATCATGACTTTGGTGCGCTCTTTTGTCTTCAATGTTCACCCTTAAACGATTTTAGAATGTGATTATGTCCATCCTTATAAACTCTTAACGTGTTTGTTCTTCCATCTTACAACATCTCCTGGTCAAACGGTAAAATGTCGCACAAAACTTAGTCCGTGAAACTGCCAATCTTCATCTCCACTTTTCATTGTTCTCGCACAACGCTTGCTCGTGCTTTCATCAACCATGTCACCTTGTAAGGATCCATATATGGCTTGCACTTTAGTCCTAACTTCCGCACTATCTCTGCCGACACCAAATTATCTCGTACTTCCACTATCAACTACCACTATGCAACATTTTCCCTTGGTCTTGCATCTCTCTCTTATCGCAAATTTTCTCTCCTTCCCGCAACCTTCAAGAGTGCTCTCACCACGAGTAATGCTTCACCATGCTTAGGTTCATCTATGTGATGCACCGACACCACACTCTCTTCTTTTGCTTGTCAATGTGTGCACTCACATCCTTCCTCTTCCCATAATTTTTACGTACATGTGGACACTTGAAAGTATGTCTTATTTCTCCGCATTGAAAACATGTACCATTAAATATTGTGCCACGACCTTTCCCTCTTGCGAAGTCCTTCCGTTGCTCTTATGTTCTTGTGCACCGCTTGTGCTTGTTTCACTCTCTTGCTCATGCATCATTGGTTCTCTGCCATTGCCAAGCTTGTTTTCGTTCCTTTGGGCATTCATTCTACACTTTTTCTTTTGCCCTTAAGGCATATTGGTATGCCTCTTCTACTATCCACATCCTCACTATTGATCTCATCTTGGATTACCCAACATAGTTTGTTGATGTACCATACTACCTTTTCTTGATCCATCTCACTATGACCAGCTCAAATTGTGATTTTGTAAAACTCCTCTCAGTATATTTCTTCACACTCAAGTCACCTTATCACAAAAATTTCAACCTTTTTCAGCAAATCTAGCTGGTAATCACTAGGAAAAACCTTTCCTTTCAATTTTGCAACCATTCAAGCTCCCAAGGAGTAATCTTATCTTTACTCTCTTTATTGTGATTCAACTAAAACTTCTTTCCACCACATCACAACATGACCTCTCAATTTGGTTTGTGTGATCATCACCTTGTGTTCTTCTCGCAACCTCATCAAGCCTCCATTTACACTCGTATTTTCGATATAGCTTTCAATAATCTGTCTTCACCATCATCTGAATGAGCTTGAATTGGGACTGCTTCATTTGCACCACATGTAGTCACTTCTTTTGTTTCCACTTCCCCTCACATCATCTTTTGGGACGAATCCTCTTTGGCGCTCTTCTTCTACTACAATCAATTTGATTTGCAGTGTCCTTAACATCTCTATAGTATCATCGAGCCTTCTAGCTATATTATTGGCTAATGCACCTTGTCACCCTATTCTTCTTCGCGTTAAAAACTTAGATCTACCGTTGCACTCCCTCCCAAACATATGCAGATCACACTCTTGCTTTCTTCTATCCTCTTCCCACCTTGAAAAGTTGGAGAACCTTCAAATCTTTACTTCCCGAGTTGTTCCTTGCTATGATACCAAATGATGCAACTACGGTTAGGGGTCCTAATGAATCGATGTCTTTTGGCGAGCCACTTACAAAATTATGCAATGGAATCTTAACAAAAATGAAGTACAACAATGATGTATTTTTTCAACACCAAGTGTACATTCAATGGAGACCCGATGCCAACGATACATCTTTCTTACACACAGAGAATTGCTCATGAAGCTTACGCACATATCCACATTGTAGTGTTGTTTAAAGGTCTCTGTCATGTATAGTGGATAGCCTCGCTCGGACCTACACACACTGGATCTCTAGTAGCCGCTCTTCGACTAATCTCAAACCTCCCCATTTTCCAAAAAATAAGGGGGACGTCCCTTGAAAACTAGGAACGCACCCGGGACGTCCCGGGTGCAAAAACTGTTTGGGGACTTCATTGGGGACGTCACGACGTCCCCAACGTCTTTCACGCTGCGCCAAAGCTAAAACAAGTTTTATTTTATCATTTTTATGTTTTTTAAAATTTTTTTTAAACTTTTAATGCTTTCTAATTAAAACTAACATGACCTAACCCTAAAAGCAACAAAAAAACTTATAAAAAGAGCATTTCATACTCATTCTAATCACACCAAGCAAGAGCAAAAAAAAGAGGAGCAAGAGTAAAAAAAGAGAAGGCAAGAGCAAGAGCAAGCAAGAGCAGAAAGAGCAAGGCAAGAGCAAGAGCAAGAGCAAGAGCAAGAGCAAGAGCAAGAGGTATGTACATACATTACTAATTTACTACCATTCTTTGTTTTGTTTTTTTAATTTCCAAATGCAAAGTTGAAAGTGAAGGCATTGCATTTGCTTGTATTTTTTTTCCTATTTGGATTAGCAAGTGATGGAATGAGATAAAGCATAAAGGGAGGGCATTTTTATTGTTTGTTTTTTTTAATTTTTAAATGTATTCATCGCTGTTTTTTTTTTTTAAATGTATTCATCTTTTTTTTTTTTTTAAATGTATTCAAAAATTGTATTCATTGTTTTATTGTATTGTATAGTTATATTGTTTTGTATTTTAATTATTGCAGCTTCAAAATGAGTTCCGATAGTGATTATCAAGCTGAATATGAGGTTGAAATGGGTGTGCAAGGAGAAGGAACACAATCAGAAACACCTAATACTGCTACTAGTTCACAAGGGAGTGTGGACAAGTTCAGTTGCCCCTCCAAAATGTTGAAAAAGTATGCTAGGGGGCCTTTTGATAAGAAAAAACCTTTGAAACAATTTGGTCAAATTATGCAGGGTCCTAGATCAAACATTTCAGGGGGCACTAAAATATGGAAATGCAACATTTGCTCATTATCTTGGTCAGGCAACATTACTAGGTTGAATGCACATTTATTGCACATTGCGGGGAAAGGTGTAGGCATGTGTGGACAGCTATCACTTGAAGAGAGGGCAGAAATGGTGAGGTTGTATAATGGAGATATGGTGGAAAAGGTTCCAGAAGTTCGTGGCCGTCATGTTAGTGGCACTGGCACCCCTTCTAGTTCTGTGAGAATTAATACCGGTAGTGTTACAGGTGCATCTTATGAGGTGTCTGAATTGGATGCTTTTGGTAGTAGTAGGGGGAAGAGGAAGGTTGTGGCCTCCAATCCAGTTGTTGAAATGTATGATACAAAGGCTAGAGAAGAGGCTGATGATGCCATTGGAAAATTCTTTTTTGCTACTGGCATTCCATTTCATGTTGCTCGCTCTCCTTATTTCAAGGAGGCTGTGGCTAAGATAGCCAAAGCAGGTGTGAGTTATGTGCCCCCAGGAGACACGAAGTTGAGAACCACAATCTTGGATAAGAACTATTCCAAGGTTAATTTACTGATGGAGGAAATGAGGTGCACATGGGTCTCTCACGGTTGCAGCATCATCATGGATGGGTGGACGGATATCAGACACCACCCACTCATAAATATCATTGTTTCATGCAAGAGAGGGTCCTTACTTTTTGAGGGCAGTTGATTGTTCAGGGAAGAAGAAGAAGGATGCGAGTTCGATTCACCATTTTGCGAGATCTTATTGAGAGGAGGTTGGCCCTGCCGACGTTGTGCAGGTTATTACAGATGCAACATATGTGTGCAGGGCAGCAAGTAAGCTTGTCGAGGCTCATTACCGACATATATATTGGACCCCATGTTGTGTGCATGCCATGAACAATGCACTAAAAGATATTGGAAAAATTGATTGGGTCAAAAATGTAGTGGTGATGCTAGAGATGTGCAGATGTTCATCTGCAACCACCATACGTCATTGGCACTCTTTCGTAGCTTTTCGAGGAAGGAATTCCTCAAGCCAGTGGACACACGTTTTGCATCATATTTTATTTTGTTGGATAGGATGGCTGAGTTGCAGGAATCATTACAGTGCATGGTCATGACATCAGAGTGGTCTAGGTGGGATGGGTCGAAGACAGAGCAGGGGAAGAAGGTGAAAGCAATTGTGGTGAATGAAACATTTTGGATAGATGTGAGATATATCACATCCATAATATCTCCAATTTTTAGTGTGATAAAATATGGGGATTCTGAGAGCCCTAGCCTTGGTGAGATATACGAATGTATTGATAGTATGCTTGGCCAGATGAAGGTTGTTGTTCGAGCAAGGGACCCCACCTTGGAGTTCTACCATCACCATATTCAGCCTATCATTGAGCGGAGATGGGAGAAGTTGAACACTCCTTTACACATGGTGCATATGCACTAAATCCGAAGTGGTATGTTGAGAGGCTTGGCAGAGTTCTCCCAGTAGATGATGAGGAGGTGAGGAAGGGTTTCTTGAAAGCCCTAAAAAAATGTATAATGCAGAGGATGCTTCACGAGTCAGAACTGATTGGCTCAAGTTCGCTTATCTGGATGGCTACAAAAAATCATCAAAGATAGACAGGACCACATTGGCACATGAGAGTCCAGTTAGTTGGTGGCGATTGTATGGACATGTAGGATTGCTACGTACACTTGTTATTCGTCTTCTTTCTCAGGTTTCTAGTTCCTCTGCTTCTGAGAGGAATTGGTCAACATATGGGTGGATCCACTCTCTTAAGAGGAACAGACTTACCTCTAAGAGAGCAGAGAAACTTGTTGTTGTACATAGTGCCTTGCGTCTCATGGATCGCAAGACACCTACGTACAAGGAGAGCCCAACATTGCGGTGGGATGTGGATCCTGAGGATGCAAGGCAGGTTGATGAAGATCGGGCAGCGAGGACTGGTTGATATCTCCTTTGCAGATGCAGATGACGTTGATACAGATACTCCTAGTGAGGAGGAGCGGTTTGCAACTGTTCCTTTGGAGGGCTCTGATAGTGATTTTTGAGTTGTACTTGTCACTTGTCATTTTGGTTATGTAATGTCATTTTGGTTATGAGACATGACATAATATTTCATAGCATATGTAATGTGGGTGTAGTTGTACTCTTCTCATGTTGATTATTGAAGAGTAAGACTAAGACTTGTTTTAAATTTTCAGCTTTACTATTTACTATTTAGTCTTTCATTGTCATGTTGAAGTTTTGAACATTGAATATAATATATATAGCTGTAGCATTTTGGGCCTTGGCTTATGTGATGAATAATTGGATTAATCATTAGTGGTTTCAATCTTCAAACTTTCAATTTTAAGTCTTAGGTTATTGAATTATTCATGTTATATTTGTAAAATTAATAAATTATATATATTTTTTCCTGTACCCCATCCCCAAGATGTCTGGGATGTCACTCGGTCCTCGGGGATGTGTCTCCACATAACTGATGCAGACGATCCTCTGATTCTGCAACTGATAAACACACACCCCTGTATACAGAGGACTAGACGCAGCAGAAGATAAAAAGGTAACTGAATTTAAATCTCCTTGCTGTGAACAGCATACACAAACCTCTGTTTTATTTATTAAAGAGGAAATTACTTCAATAGTCCTTCAATCTTCTCTATCCTCTCTCCCCCACCTGCATTCGTTTTCCATCCTTTTAAAGGGTAACCGAAAATAAACTCCTAACTGAACTTACCAATTATAAAAATAGCTCATGCAAGACCAGCTGTTTCCATAACTCCACAAGACCAGGACTGTTAGGGAAAATGTATTCATTAATAAATGACCTCCTAAATTGACTTCCAAACAGCAACTCCCCAACAGACTCCTACTTAGCACCTACTACTAACAGCTGTTAGTAATCCGTTACATCAGTAAGTTTTATGTTCAATCCCTTGATTAACCTTTGCAGGTCCCATTAAAAAAAAGGTTATTTGGGATCAGAGTCTCTGCCTGAGATAATGATATTGCATTTCTGTAAGTTTACACCATTGTTGAAGATCCCTTTGATGACGAATTGGAAATAGAGAATGCTGAAGCTGATGCAAGTGTAGGACATAACTACTCTCTGACAGAGATTATGGAAGGAATAAATACTCGTGTTTATGCAGAGCTTCAGACACAGATAAACAAATTTGTAATTGCATTTGTTTCAAACAATACACCCACTGGGCAGCCACACTTGCCAAACCTTTGAGACTGCCCATTCCAACATGGAAACATTGCTTGGATATTCCAACAAATGGAAAACCTTCACGTTATGCCAAGGATTAAATTTTTTCAAACCCAGGCATATTTTTGTAGTTCGTCTGATTTTTATTTCCATTAGTTCGAGCTTTCAGGGCTTTCGATAGTGGCTGCATTTCATAGATTGATTCGAAAGGTGGATAAGTGATGAAATATAACTGAATTTCGTTTCCAGCTATAAAGCAAAAACAGTGAGCGAGTTCTCGGAGATGCAGAATAACGCATAGGGATGAAAAGCATAGTTGATAACCAAGCCTTTTTGGACTGACAATATCTAGAACCCTTTAAACATTTTCACAGTTGTATTTTGGGTTTATTTTTGAATATTAAAGATAGTAACGTCAGTAGGTATGGATTTCATTCAGATCAACATTTGAGAGCCATAACTTGGCTACAATCCACACCGATAATTTCTTTTGTAGCCCCTTTAGAATTGGCCACTAGTCCATTTCACGAGCCCTTTAGAATTGGTCATTAGTCCTTTTTACCGTAGTTGACTGGAAATTTGCCCGGGGTCGCAGACTCGCAGGCTCGCAGGCTCGCAGCCAGCAACTAGGAATGGAAGATTTTAATTTACTTAATTGTTAAGCCTAGAAATTCAGTAGTATTATATATGTTTGAATCAATGGATGGATGGTGCGGTAAATGGAACGGGAATTTCGGAATAAATTGTTTTTAGGGTCTAAAGAAGACCAAGTGATCTGTAACATACGGTATATTAATAAAAACAGATCAATTTACTGGATGGTCTCAAGCTAACTCTTGAAGTTCTCCAAACTTCATATTTAGACATTTATTTCTTGTATGTAGCGAGATTTTTATGCATCATTTTACAGGTATAAATAGATGTTTTGGTACTTTGTAATCAAGTGATTTATTCTTTAGATTTCCTTCAAGTAACAAGCGTTTAACTTGATTAGAATGCTGGCTTGTAAACAGGTAAGAAATGTCATTGGAGACAGGGGTTAGAAGTCGTTGCAAATCACTGCAAAAGTTGAGGCGACTCAGGGTAGAGCCTGACGAAGAAGAAGGCTTAGATGATGAACAAGGTATAGTCTCTCACAGAGGGCTTATTAACGTAGCTCAAGGCTGCCCCAATCTGGAATTCATTGCTGTCTATGTTTCAGATATAAGCAACGCAGCACTTGAGACTGTCGGTGAATTTTGCAAGAATCTGAAGGATTTCCGGTTGGTTCTGTTGGATAAAAAGGAACAGATCACTGATCTACCGCTTGATAATGGAGTCATGGCTTTGCTGCGTGGATGTCACAACTTAAACAGATTTGCATTATATGTGAGGCCTGGAGGATTGACAGATACAGGGCTTGAATATATTGGAAAGTACAGTACAAATGTGAGGTGGATGCTTTTGGGATTTGCTGGAGAAAGTGACCGGGGTCTCCTTGAGCTTGCAAATGGGTGCTCAAAACTGGAGAGGCTTGAAATGAGAGGTTGTTGTTTTAGCGAGACTGCAATAGCATCTGCAGTGATTCATTTGATATCACTGAAGTATATATGGGTTCAAGGGTATAAAGGAACAGCGACAGGAGAGAGACTTATGGGCATGTCACGACCATTTTGGAACATAGAGTTTACCCCACCTCTCAGAATCACATTGGAGCGACATACGGATGGAGATGTGATTGAAGAGCAACCAGCCCAGATACTAGCTTACTATTCTCTTGCTGGGATGAGAACAGATAACCCAGAGTCTGTGAACCTTTTGTCATCTCGGAGATAAAAGTCGGCATTAGTTTAAGTTGGGCTATGCTGTTCAACCATCATGATGGTGTGTGTCACGGAACAGATTACAGCAGGAAAGAATACAGGCAGCTGAATCATTCTGGTTTGTTCCGCTTAAGGTTTCTTCAGAGTTCTGCCAATTTCCTCTCTGCACAATTACCCACGAGCTTTGGTAAAAGGATCTTTTGGGGGACAAGAAGACCTGCCGAGGTGCTTTCTTATTTCTTCCATACTCATCTGGATCCTGGACTTAAGGGTGTTGTATGCTGGGGTATGGAGTTGGAGACTAATCTTATGCAAATGCTATATGCATTGTATTGTGTTTGGCAGTTTAGTCTAATTCTTTTCCACGTACTCAGATCCGATGTCTAGCTTCTCTAAGATCTATTAAATAATAAACTCACGCTTGAAGAGCCTTTGGAGCTGCTAGATCTTATCATCAGAGAAGAGCCATGCGTGAAGTTTGAGTTTTTTTCAGTTTATCAATGCCAGTGCCTGAGATGAGCTTTTATGCAAGTCCATTTTAACTAATTTTACTGTATTTTTTTCTGAAATGTGTACATTAGTTGATGTATTTTTCACCATTGGGCCTTTATTGGACAACTTACTTTTTTCTCTAGAGGGAGTTAAAATAGTATCTGTTTTCGGGCCATTTGTAGTTTGAAGCGATGATTGTTGATGACACAGACTCGTTATAGTTCTCCCGACACCAAGAATTGTTTTTAATAATTAACAAATTATCTGTATATATTCTCATGAAATATTCCTTAGGAAGAACACGGGTAACTTGTTTATGGTTCTCTCATTGGAACATTGCGACTTCTGTCAGATTCTTGAAATACTAGAAACACGTTCCATCATTTTACCTGAAATTGAAAGTTTTTCTTCTTTAGATATTTCTTTTGTGATTAGCTGATAACCTCAAACAGCTGTTGTTTTTGCCTTATATGATGCAGTGTCGTCAATGTTTGGCCATAACTGAAGGTGTTGCACCAATTTATTTATTGAATGCCGAAGCATTACATTGGGCATTGACTTAATAGAATGCCAGCATCTCTGCCAATGTTTCCTAGGAAATATATAGCGAACTACAAAACTGACTAAGCGTACATTTAAATCAGTGATCATCTTTAGCTAAGCAGCTATGGGTAAGGGGAATCCACACTGTCAAAATTACCTACGGTACAATTCTGACATTAACTGCTTAACTCTTTGTGTCGGGGCCTTTGCACTCAGCAAAAATAAATCCCTGGCGGGCTCTATGTAAGCCAAACAACTTCATCAATGGACCAAACGGCACACCAATTTATTTTATTATCTTCCATGTTAAAAACGTTCTCAAAATAGATTCCATACCCAAGATAGCAAGTTCCAGTCTTGTATCTTGCAAAGAGGTTTATGTGTACTTAACTGCAGCATAGTTCATATTTTCCATGTCTCACGCTCAATATGACTATACTTTCAAGAGTGTCTATGTACTGCAGGGGGATTGGTTGTTTGTGCTGTCATATACCAAGGGGTTTCCTTGGTTGAATGGTCTTTTTCAATGTAGAGGGTCCAAAATGCCGGGAATCAAATTCTTGTCACACATGCATGGGGCTCTAAGCTCATTAGTGTTTGAACCAGAGTAATCTGCATGACAACACCCCATCTCAACCAGTAGGCCAAATCTTTGTTTTGCATTTTGAGTTATACGTCATTTATTTCACATTATGGTTTAGCATTTTTTTGTTTTAAAGTCAATTTTAGATGACAAGCTAAATAGTAGTTGTCTGATAAGACATTTCCCGGGACATTTCTTACTAGACTGCAATTTTATGTTAAAAATTAGCTCAACACAAAAGTGGTGGAAATCCATGGTGTAGATTTATTCCCTGTTTGGGACGAAACTGCACCACTCCATACACCAGGGATTTTGTAGTCTTAAAAGTTAACACCACTTAGTCGGGTGCACTGGCACATCATTCAAACTGATGTCCAAGTGCTCACTTGAAGTGTGCGCAACCTACCAGAGCCCTTATTGTTTAAATAATTCAAGATGTATAGTCAACATTTAACATTACACAACATAGAATAGAAGACAATATAACAAAGATCATAACAAAGACAATAATAGTATGGAGCTTTGATCATTCATTCCTCAACATATACAATCAACAACAAGATCTGAATGCCAATAATACCACGTTCATCTCTCCTAATCTTGGCAATCCATATCAGATTGTCCATTACAGACACATAACATGATCTCACAAAACATCACGAGACTCAACAAGCCCTCACATGCTTGTCTCTTTCATTCGCGGCTCTAGTCGCACATTCTATTACATAGACATGAAAACTATATATAGCTGGTGGGAACTCGTCCTTTACAATGCTTTAATCTATTAATAGACTATCCTATACTTAGCCTACATGCATCTTCATTCTACACCTTAGTCCTCAATTGGTTGTTCTATTTCCATCCGTGCTATTAATAGCTTACTTGATCCTTATGCCATGTTTTACTTAGTTGAACATGTTCACGCGTATTCTATCTTTATCCAATGCTCTGCATGTGCTTTATCCTTCTCTAGTGTTGCTTTATCCAACTATAGCTCTATCTTGCTCATCATGCCAACCCGTGCTTTTCCTATTTTTAGCCCTCTCCAAAATTATGGTTAACTCATGTTCCTTGTCCCCGTGCGCGAACCTTCCGCGTCCTCTTCTCATGCCTCCGCACGCACCTTCGTGCACTTCTTTACACTTGTATCATTTCTTCCTTTTGTTGTTGTGCGCACCTTCGTGTGTGGTTCATACTTAGCCATTTTCCTAGTCCAACATTATCCCACATTAGGGATATTGTTTGTCCTCGGCAATACAAAGAATGAAAGAATCCATGAAAGAATATGGGCATCCCCTAATGAAATCAAAGAATAAAGAATGTTTTTCTTTTGTGCGCGTCCAAAAATTAAAGCCGTGGGTTGTGGTAGAAGTTGTGGGAATTCTACGGCCGATACCCTTCTCTAGCTGCCTCCATTCCCTAAGCCCAATGTATACCTTGCTTGATGTTGACTCAACAATATCCGGGATCTTCTCCGAGTTAGCTCACCGGCCTTCCCCTGTAGCTCTTTTAATACGACATCCCATTCTATGGCGATGCCCTCCAAAACGTCTACCCTTTGCATCACCATTGTTTGTACCTTGCCAAGCCGTTCTTCTATCTTGTTGCACTTAGCTTTTATTGCCTCTTTCTTTTCCCCGACTTCATACAAAACTCTCTCGCACAACCCTGTTTGTCAATAATGAGGCTTGTAGTTCTTTCAATTTTGCCTCATCTTTTGAAGTGCGCGCGTTTAGTATCATTAAAGTATCCTGAAATTTTGCAAAAATCTTCTCAGCTTTTTGTGCGGATTCCTTCAAGTATGTGCCAAGCGCTATATAATCTTCTAATTTCTAGTCTACCTTGGCCTTATTTGCACTTTGGTCAGCTCTTTTTCTCTAGGCCCTTGCCCATTATCCACTTTTACTAGCGGTAGCTATACTAGTTCTTCTAAGTACTCCATCTCGGTTGTATGGTATGGTCTGTCCGGTTGGACATGTGTCATTGTTGTTATCATTAATGTCAAAGGGTGTCTTGGTGTGCATAGGAGAGAGCATGATGTTGTCATAAGGTGTTGCATTGGTCATATAACATGGTGTCTTGGTGCATATGCATGGTTTAGGGCATGGTTCAACTTGCATGGACTAGTGAGTGAGCTTCAAAGGTTGTATGAAGGTGCTATATGGTCTAGCAGATGCAGAGTGAGGTGGTAAAGGTCTTAGTGAGCTTGAATGATGGTGACAAGATCAATTTACTTGAGGCATGAGTGGGTACAAGCGTAACTTGGCCTAGTCCTAGACCTAGTACAAGTAGATGGTATAGTAGCTTTAGGTATGAGGCAGAGCAAGCTAATTTGAGCATGTGAGGAGTGTTGTGACATTGCATAACATGTGTGGAAGGTGTACAAGGTCATGGTTCAGGTGCATAGTGCATGTTCAAGGTCCTTTGAAGCAAGACATAGAAGACAAGACAAGAATGCATGGGAAAACCAAGTAGCATGGCGAGTTTCAGAGGTAAAAAAGCATGAATGAGCATTGACAATCATAGAGGAGGTCATCCCAGAGGTGTATGCAAAGTTTGGTCAGAGGTCAAAGGAGGAAGCATGAAAATTTGTTTTGAGCTCTACTAAGCTCTCAAAACTGTCTTTCCTAACTCGATGGTCAACTTCAAGTAATCACCCACACGTGTGTACTCTGCATGGGGACTTAGCCATTTTGTGGATGTTAGGGCATGGAGCTAAGAATTTTTTCCAAGTGGAATGGGTTCATTTGGTCGTCATACTTTTATGAACCATTGTTAAGAAGCTAAGTGGGTATAAACCCTCCTAAAACCCTAGTCTGAGAGTGATGGACAAAATATGAAGGGTTTGGTCTCCAAATGGCATGGGAAGGCTAGTATGAAGGTTCAAACATGTAGAGAATTCTCTAGAGCTCATTTTGGTGGCATTGCATGTTCCATGTGTGATGAGAAGCTACAACAAAACCTTTGTTTTGTGAAGATTTACATGTACAGGCATGTGTTGCAAGGGTCATGGTGAAAGACCAGTTGTGGGAACAAGTATGTGATATGTTCTCAATGTCCATGAAGAGATTTGGATAGGTTATGTGCAAGAAATTGGTGAAACCTTTCTCCCAAATGTGTCTACCGCTAATGGCCTAAAGAGGCAAAAACCAGTCATGGAGGTCCGAAAGGGTTTTGATATAAATAAATGGTGTAGCAATGAAATATGAGCATGGATAGCTTGTAGAAGTCGGCATGATGTGTTTGAGCTCATGGTTTGATCGAAGTGGTGTATTTTGGCTTAAGTCCTAATGGCATAAACTGCCTATTAGGCTTGTCAAGAAGGCTTGTGGAACAAGTATGCAAGTGCGGAATTATGAGTGTGACATATGCATATGAGTGCTTGAAGATGTTGTTTAGGTCCTTGGTGAATTGTTCCATGCAGTGATTGAGTGTGGAAGTGGAGTTTGAGGTGTTGGAGCTTGATAAGCTCAAGATTGGTTCTTGAGTCCTATATGCGATTTGAGCAGTGTTAGAGAAGGAGGTGTTTTGGAGTGTTATGCCCTGAATTGGAAGTTGGTATGAGTTGAATAAGTTTCCTAAGGTCAAGACCTTTCTAGTGATGTGCCATATGTATCTTGAAGAGGTGATTTGATGTATGAACCAACTCGTTCTTCTTGAAGACCTATTCTTGAGCATTATTAGCATGCTTAAGCGAGGTAAGAGAGTTGGAGGATTTGAGGCCTTATGCCCTGTTTGATAGTGTCTCATGGATCTAGAGAGTGAGATAGGATCATGTTTCTTCAATACAAGTGCCCAAGAAGTCTTGACAACATGGTTTGATATGAGAACTTGTTCGCTTTTGAAGAGTGTCAAATTAGGTGCTTAGACCTAATAGGTGGTGCTTGCCAAATGGAGTGATCCATGTTGAAGATGGAGGTTGCAGAGTTTCTTATGCTTGTAGATGGTATTGAGAGGTTGTTGATGAATTTTTTGGAAATGATGGAGTTATGGTGAAGCTATTGAGTGCCCTTGAAGATCATAATGCTATCGTTAGGGTGTATTAGGCCTAATTGAGAAGTATTGTATTGTTTATGTTTGTAAGGCTTATGCCGACCTATAAGGTCCCTTTATGTAACTTATATGAATGTGTAGAGTGTGTATTCATGTTGTTTATGACCCACCTTACATGGTCTAATGGTCTTTGCCCATTGTTGGGTTTTTAAAATGGTACTTTAACAAACCACAGTCAGGGGACAACAAGTCCCTCCTCTTTAATGGGAGAGGTTCCCTTATTGAAAGCAAGCAACAAAACTTATATACAAATGTACAACTTTCAAAGTGTGGATTCTTGATACTTTGAAACGTTTTATGTCCAAAGATCATCAATACGAAAGAATAGAAGAATTAAGGAGATGAGAGAGGAAGAACATAACAATACCTTCAGGAAATATAGATAGCAGAGTATAACTTTATACGTATTGAACCAGTGAGATGCAAAGTAGAATCATTCACTTTCATAACCAATATAATTCCATAGACACAAAGTTCCAAAATCATATAAACAAGAACATTGTTTCTTATCATAAAAGATGGATGATTCCCAAATTTTCAGACAAGGAAAGAAGGAACCGCAGAGGAAGAAAGAGAAAGACTTATGTATTGATTACTTCGAATCTATTACCTCTACAGAGTATCAGGATCCAACCCTAACAACGGCGTGGAGAAGCCATTAAATAGCTTCCAAGAATGGTTACATTCGGTTACAAAAATGATGAAATTGATTCAAGAAATCGACGTCTGAACCTCTCCAATGCCTCGGCCATTTCCATGCCTGGCGGCAAAACTAGACGCATTGAATTGCAACCGTTCATCCTGCTTTGCAAACTTTGAATTTGAGCCGTCCACATGGGAGAGATTTAAACTAAAGTGGGCATGAGGACGCCTTTTGTATTTTATGCCTTTTAGAGAAATGGCACTTTGGAACATTTTGGCCCGCCCACCCGCTTTTGATACGGGCTTGACACGTGGCTTTACTTGAGTGGCGACGGAGCTGCAAGTCATTTTTATAATTTTACCTCTTTTCAACGTGGGCTCAAAAACTCAAATTGCTTCGCCAACCCGCCTCCCCACTTTGACTTTTGATGCGGGCTCAATATTTGACTTTATCCCTTGGCATGAGCGGGCCGCGGGTCACTTTATAACTTTGAGCTCTTTATGGAAATAAAGCCCAAATTCCCAAATCGCTTGACAGACTTGCTTTCCCGCTTTGACCTTTCAAAGCATCAAAACACAAAAAGGGGCCGCCTTTCCGCCTTCGCTTGAAATGTAACCACGTGTCCCTTTGCAGGCCAGTTAATTATTCTGGTGTTTTGACTAAGTCCCTTTAGTTTGGCAGGGCCATATGTCTGACCCTGGACACGTGGAGGCTCGACGCACATTTGGGACCTGCCTCCGGATTTTGCCTTTAAAGTTGCGCCAAGCTGACATGTGGAGGCTTTCATAGACCCTTCTATACTTAGCTGATTCGGGGTTGTTTTGTCTTCATTGCAAACACAGGGGACACGTGGAAAGCTTTGTGCTTATTTGAGGACTGTCCCTTGGGCCATGCCCTTGGAGTTGCTTGCTGTTTGGACGCGTGGGGGCTTTCGTTGCCACTTGAAACATGGCCACGTAGGATCCCAGCAGAGATGCCCATGTACTACCCGTGGATGTTGGGGCAAAAATTAACAGGGAAGATACACCCGTCATCCACAATTGTGGAAAAATAAAAATGAAAGGGAAAACCCCACCGTTACACCCGAATTTCAAATTATTCTCCATGGAATGAAAAATTGCAAACAATACCGTGCTCGACGCATTCCACAAATGTGACCCAAAGAGAAGGATTGACAACGACATCCGAATGAAGGAAAATATTTTTCAAGCAAAAGCATGTATTACTCCAAGGTGCCGACTCAAAATTTTCAAAACTTGACTTCAAAAGAGGGGAATTTTGAGGGAGACAACAAATGGCTTTTTTACGAGGATGACTTGACGGATGAGGCAAGATCAAGAACTATAGAAAAACTCAGGAAAACAGACCAGTGCCTTATCTATTGGGCAAATAGAGTCAAAGGAAAAACAAATACGAAGACAAAACACATGAAAGGGAAACAAACCAAAAAGGAAAGACAAAAACAAAACATAAAGGAACGACTAAAAACCAAAACACTGTACACAATATACGGAAGGATTTGCTAGTCACCTAATACTTGAACAACTTTAAATACGCCCACTATAAGGAAGTGGGAGAGGAGATCCATCCATATAATCCAAATAGAACGAATTTTCTCTGCAAAGTGCTTGATCTTGAAAGGACCAAGCCAAAAAGAATCAAACTTACAATGGCTTCCTTGAGGTTCATACAATGCAGAACAATGTTTCCCACTTAAAAATCTCTGGGTCTAGCTTTCTTGTCAAACAAAGCTTTCACCCTCGATTGATGAGTTGAGATTCTATCAAAACCTACAATCGGTCTTCATCCGGCTTACGGAGATACATGATCCTCTTGTCCAGGAACTAGTAAAACTTGAATCTTTAATAGCTTTCATTAAGTGCAACGCTGGTAATTCCAATTCTTATTCTTGACAACCGACCTTGACACCATACACCACTTGAAATGAAGACATCCCAATTGCTCTTTTGGGTGTAGTCCTATCTGCTAGAAAGCATCATAGAGCTTCTTGTGCCAATTCCTTTGAGAGTCATTGACAAGCTTCCGAACGATGGTTACCAGATTCTTATTTGTTGATCCTGCTTGTCCATTCCGTTGGGGGTAGTAGTCTAAAGAATGAGCAAGGGAAATTCCATAACCATAGCAAAAACACATCATCTTAGAAGAAGAAAAATTTGAAGCATTATCAGTCACAATTTTGTTTGGTACCCCAAACCTTATCAAGATGTTCTCTTTAATGAAATTACACACCACCTCGAAGTAGTGCTTTTGACTGGAACAACCTCTATCCACTTTGTGAAGTAATCATGCTTGATTAGCATGTGCGTATGCCCAACATTGGAGGGTGGATTAAGAGTTCTAATGAAATCCAATCCCCATTGTTGAAAAGGCTCATCAATTACTCTTTGGTTTAAGTGGAAAAACAACCAACTTAGGTCTCCTAACAAAATTCTGACAGGCTTCACACTTACCTACCCATTTTGATGCATCTATGAACAATGTAGGCCAATAGTACCCATCACGAAGGATTTTATGGGCAGTGACGGGAGAGAAATGACCTCCACAAGCCTAATCATGAAAAGTTGAGAACAACTTCTTTTGTTGCTCTTTGTCCACACACTTCAAGAATCTTCCATCTATGCCTCGTTTGAACAAAGCATTCTCCCATAATACATACTATGTAGACCTTAGCTTAATAGCCCTCTTTTCCTTGACACTCAAGTGAGATGGACACTCTCCATAAGTAAGAAAATGTGCAATATCAACATACCATTCATCTTGTTGGCTAGATTTTCGCATAGCATCAAATCTAGGCGATCATAAGATAAATCTCCCTCATTTAACCAAAGTGAGGCTCCCGTGTCGATTTGTCAATTTAAGTATGCTAATATCTAAATGGGGTTTTACTTTAATTACTCGGTTCATGAACCATAATCTGAATAATTTTACTGACAAGTAAGATTGTTTAAAGAAAGGAAAAGTTATAGAAGAAGATAATTACACAAGCACATAGAAGAAATGGGGAAAGATGTGCATCCCAATCGGTAGATGATGGCGAGCTAATCGCACACACATAGAAGAATCCAATAGATATAAACACAGAATTCTAAAACAAAAGGCAACTCTAAATCTAGATCTAAAATAACACAAATTTTATTAAGAGATCTAAGATTAAAAGCAAGAAACACAGTACACCGTGACACAAAGTTCTCCGGAAACCTGTTCCTTTGTATTCCTTTGCTCCAAGTGGCTCTCAGGGGTTCAACACAAAGTCTAGAACACAAGATTGCTTTGCTTACAAATTCTGATTATTAACCCGAAGGTTCTTCCTCTACTTATAGAATGTAGAGGGGCAATTACAAGTTGGAAGCTTTAGTTGAACTGGCACATGTGGAAGTCGGAAAAGAAACAACTGGCAATCTCCTTTCTAGAATTCCTCTTTGCATGACATGTATGATTTGCAACTGAAAATAGAACCTTCTATTTTGCACGTGCCACTTATCTCCAAGTAGTTGACTTCTTCAAGTAATGGCTTTTAAACCAATCACTTAAGTTTTATAATTTAATTGATCACTCAATTACTTTGTCGGAGGAAAGAAGAAGGAGAGGAAGGAAGTCAGTAGTCTTGTCCTTTCTCATGTCTGCATACGCAGCTAATTCAAAATGGATCTGGAAGGCATTGGATCTCGAAGTGACTGGAAGCAGCTGGATCTGGAATTCCTTTGATTCTCACCAAACCGGAGTTAGAAGCGGCTGGATCTCGGAAGTGGTGGATCTAGAAACAACAAGCTGGATCTGGAAGCGAGCCGGATTTTACTTTTGCCTTGTCTTCTCTTTTATCCTTGAAGCTTTTGCAGTTCTTCTCCAGTACATGCATTAGTGTAATGTTTGCCGTAGATAACTCATCATCCTTATTTTTAATTGCATATGAGCAATTAAAAATTCTAAAACTAGAAGATGGGAGCATTTACACTAGATCTTGGAAGGAATTTTTCATGCACTGACTTCTTCACGGGCTGCATTCTAAACAAGAGGATGAAACCTTTGTGTCGGAAGCTTTTGCAATTATGAGATCTGGATCTGGATCTGCATATGGATTTGCATCATGATCGCATCTGGATTGTGGATGGAAAGGTTGCATTTCGAATAATTCCATTGCATGAGTGAATTTTTTTCTCTGGATCTATCAATCAATTCGGAAAGAGGTTCCGGACCTAGATTTGTGTCTCCTATGTTTGTAAGTTTGGAAGTGATGCATGACTCCGTTGTGCTTTCTTTTTCATCTCTCTTCGCCATGGCTTTGTCTATCTTTGTCTGAATAATTCTTTTTCTTCTTATTTGACTGGAATTCTTCAAAACTAGTGTAGATATGGATAATCCTTCAGATTCGGAGGAAATATTCAATGTATTGGACATTGATATAAGTTCCTTTTCTTCATAAAAGCACCTGTATCTAACTCCTGCAATTAATTCAGACAAAGATGGCCACCGAGCATGAATAGTGAATTTTAATTGTAAAAATCTACACTTTTCAAGCCTGCTGCCCCAAAAATTGATGTTTAATTTACACATAAAGAGAGCATGAATCCTTTCAACAACACCTAAGCACTTATAACACCTATGCAAACAATTATGCAGACAAAGATCAACCTCCTTCAAAGCATGCGCCAAATTTGGAAGCTTTTAGCCTTGTTTCCACCTTGCTTGAGCAAAATCCTTCTTCAAATGGGGCACACTTTTCCTCTTGGCTGCAATTCTTTACCTGTGAATTAAATAATTCACCCATATGGCAGCCCATGCTTATATAATCCTCACAATTATATAATTAATAATTGCCCTTCCTATTCCTGGTAATTAATTAATTAAAAATCATGCTTCTCTATTTAAAAATAGCATGTTTAAGGACAACCATCCAATAAATTAAATTAATCCAATTTAATCCTTCACACTTCACTTCACTTAAGCTTCACAGTGTGCCTTGACCATAGCCACTGAAAATATAATTTAATTTAATGTTTTAATACTTGGAAAAACATTAAATATATCCTAAATGGGCGCACTTTTTGACATGAAGGGGGCAACCTTTAAATAAATTAAATTTAGTCAATTTAGTCAATTTAATCCATTTAATTCTATTTCTTTTATTCCCCTTTGACTTGTTGACTTTCTTCCATCTTGAGCGCCTATTTTAGAAGGAGAAATAATTAATTTAATCCATTTTAAGGTCTTCTTCTTTCCCAAAGAGGGCACACTTTTTTACACAATATAATTCTATTTTTAATAACAATGAGATTCTTTACCCTGCAAGGCAGCCTTGGAAATCCCATGATTCACTTAAGTGATTTGACTTTGACAATGAGATTATTTACCCTACAAGGCAGACAATAAAATCCCATGATTTCACTTAAGTCACTTTTCTTTTATTTCACCATGGGAATTTTTACCCTGCAAGGCAGGCAATAAATTCCCACCTGCCTGCTGCCTCTAACTTTCCCACTGCAGCTTAAGTGAATTTTATATCACGGGAAAAAGTACCCTGCTAGGCAGGTACAAAATTCCCACCTTGCCTGTTGCTTCTATTTTTCCCATTGCAGCTTAAATCCTTTGTTTTCCAAAAATGCGCCCAACCCCGCAGGGGCTTTTCTGTGCACGACTTTACTTTTTCCCAGTGATCCAGACCTCCGATGGTGACTTCCTCCGGGCATAATGTGTGTATATGTTCTCCAGCTGCTCCAGGCCAAGAATCGGGCTTACTCTGAAAGGAATTGTTCTAGAGAAATTTCATAGAAAAACGAAACGGGACAACACAAAAACACGAAAAATTGCCAAAAGTCACAAATAAAGCCCAAAACTTATTCCAAGTTAAAACCCTTCTGGTATATAGGAATAATGATATGTTCGATCACAACAGGGTTAAATCGGAGCGCAAATTGCCTCAAACGGGGCTCAAAATAATTAAATACAAATTTTCCGCAGACAAATCCCGAATGACAAAATATAACAATTTTGGGAATCTGGGTATTTGGTGAAAATGACTAATATGGCTCTTTTGGAATATCTTGACGCAATACAAGAACTTTCTGACAATAAAAACACAAAACGACCCATTATTTTAAAAGTATGAAATTTTTTCGATAGGGTAGTCATAGATTTCAGGATGAAATCTGGGGACACCAGTCGGCTCCGTCTGTGGACATCTTTTTCTCTGTCAGAATGACAAGGAAAAGTTGAGATCCCAGCATCTCTGGTTTCGTATCTTGTCCTTTGGGCACGGGGTCAAACAAACAAACACAACATAAAAACAGAAACAAAATGCAGAAAAACAAACAAAGTTTGATTTATATACATACAGGTTTTAACCTACTTTTTAGTTCTGAAACGACAGATCTTTGCCCGTTGAAAGGTAATGGTAACTCAATTCCATCTCGGCGAGGCAAGGAAGAAAGTGTCCATTCCGGCATCTCTTTTGATCATGAAAGGCCCTTTCTAGAGTAGATCAAATTTGTCGTGTATGTCCTTCGGTTCATATCTCTTGTCCCACCAGAGTACCCAATCTCCGATCTTGAACTTCCTTTCTTTGGCCTTCTTGTCAAATACTCTAGGAAAGTCCTTATCAACTCCATCTGGTGGTGGCTCATCCTTTCTTCTCTCTCGTGGTGGGTAAGTCTCGCATCAACTTGCTCCGTTCCCAGTTCTTGGTTGCATTTTTAGAGAAGAATTATCACCATATTCTTTGTTCTTCTTCGTGCAAGACGATCACGTTTGTTGAAAGTCTTTGCTAAGGAAACTAAACCCGTCGGGATTTTGTTACCTTTTGGTTGGACTATTCCACTATTTTTATCATAATCTGGATCAGCCTTTCCTGTGATCGTTTGTTGTGGTGGTGATTTACTCCCTTCAACATTTAGACATGCAGATTTTTGTTCAGGACTCTGGGGTGGTAGACCATCTCCACTTTATAGTTTCCTTGTCTGAATATGGACGGTGGTCTAACCGGATTCAATAGTACAGCCGTGATTGCCAAAGAATCTACCTTGGAGTTTTGATTTATTGGAATGAAGTCAATAGAGAAAGCGGCAAAATCAAATGTGGCAGATAGTACTCTATCTCTGTAATGCTCTAGCTTATCTCTTTTGACTTGATTTTACCCTTGAACATGCTTTACCAGAAGTTGAACATCTCCTTGGGCTTTGAGGAGTTTTACTCCTTTCTTTTTAGCTTGCTCCATTCCTAACAACAAGGCTTCATACTCCGTTGTATTATTGGTGTTCTCGAACATCAGCTTGTGGGAGTATGGAAATATCTCATGATCTGGAGATATTAGTAGAGCGCCAGCTCCTAATCCAAAAGAACAACATGTGCCTTTAAACTCCAGCGTCCAAACTTTTCCTTCTTTTTAGCTCTAGCTCGGCTTTGGTTGAAGTTCTTGCTGTGGAACGCCTTTATCCATTTCCAAGAAGTAGACCCCATGGTTAGATTCCTAAAAAAGAATATGAGATCTAGGATCCTCAGATTTTGTAACCATGTACTTGGACTTCTTTTCCAGCTCCACCTTTGATTAATCCCCTTGATAGGAATATGCGCACAGGACCAATCCATCTTTACTTCTCCTCCCAGCTCTTTGCAGAAGTTTCTACTCAACAACATCTCGTAGGAGACAGGAATATCTGCAACTAAGATTGTCATTTTTAATCTCTTGTCAAGAAAAGCTACCAAAACAGCTTGTGCATCTTTGATTTGTCCGATTAAAGGGACTTGTCTCTCCATGGAGTAGCACCTTTTTATGGTCTTTGTCAAGGTAAGCCCAAGAGCATCTGCAACTTTAGCTGGCATGATATTATTAGAAGCACCCGAATCTAAAACGCAATTGCTTAACTTGAAACCATTAAGCAATAGGGAAACATAGAATGGTTCCACTCTTTCAGAAGATGGTGAGGATTTAACAATTGCAGTGTTGTTTTGTGGAGGAGTATCTTTGGGCTTAGGCAAAAGGCCTTTTGATGTATTGGATTGTCCTGGTGATTGTACATATTTGACTAGCCTATTTAACTGCTCAAGAATGGCTCTCAAGTATTGACTTCGACATTTGAACTCTAGTTTTCTTGGCATGATCAATGATGTCAAAAGAAGAAATAGATTCATATACATGAGCTGCTTTCTGTGGTTGAGATAAAGAACTCACATTCTTATCTGTAGGAGCCAAGGAAGAAGGTAAAGGGCTACCCCTTCTTTTTTCATCGATTAATGCCTCGGCTTGGCGAGTTTGTGATCTTGTAAATACTGCATATGCATGACCATGATCGTCTTCAAGAAGCTCCTCATACTCGTGTTCATATTTGTAGTTTAGGTAATTAATATTGGAGTCGCCAAGAGGACCTATAAAATTATCATCCTCGAGCTGATTAGCGTCAGCTTCCAGGTCTTCTTCATTCATCTCCACGTTGTTTCTAGGAGCAGCTTCAATTGCTAATCTTTGGGAACCAACAATGCGGTTCGTTGTTGTTGTTTGAAACTCTCGAGCGGGGCGATGATTGTTGCCTTGAGCCATTTGAGCCATTTGTTTCTTCATCTGCATCATCTCATTTGCTAACTTTTGCGAGTGAAATCGAAATAATGTGAGAGATGAACTTTCAACTCTAGAAGTGTTGCTCTTTATCTTTTCGGCCATGATAAGGTTGTCTTCAATTTCAACCGCCATGTTTTGAGCTACTAATAAATCAGCAGGATGGGCTCTTCGCAGTTGGTAGCTTACTTCAGGAAGTAAAGCATTGATGAAGAATACCTTTTGATTCTCATCATTCAGAGAAGTAGAAGCTGGAATTTTGTACAGTAATATTTGAAATTTTACAATAAAATCCCGCATGTGCTCATGTGGCTCCTTCAACTGAGTGAGCTGAGTAATCAATGTACTGGAATCTTCAGCTGGTTTGAATCTTTTCAGGAACGCATCCCGCATAGTAGCCCAATTGGTTATGGTGCCAGGAGCTAGCCGGTAGAACCATTCTCCAGCCAAGTCATGCAGAGTCTCTATGAAGAGCCGGACAGATACATCTTCATGTTTGATCTGCAAACACTCCACGAGATATGAAAAATGCAGCCAAGTGATCATCTGTGTTTTGTTTTCCATCTCCAAAGAATTTTGGAAAATTCTTTGTGGATCCTTTTGGCAAATCGTGCATAAGTGGAGTCAAGTTCAGGGGTCCAAAAGCTGCTCCCCATGGGATAGGTACTAACTGATGCCCCATGTTGACTTGAGCACGTCTCCTCCTTGTGTAGACTTGATGGATAATTCCAACCGTCGGATTATGCTGAAGACGATCCGGATCTGGATGGGTGTGCACTCTCCTTCCTAGTGAGAGACTAGATCTGCGGCTTCTAACTTGAGGAGGATGATTGAAATTGAATTGCTCTGTAGTTGGAAGAAATGATCAGTCCTTCCTTGTGCCTTCACGGATCGGGTGAATGGACGTTCAGCCAGGTTGAGATTTGTATGGAAAACACTCCAATCTTCAATAGATAAGCTTTGATCTCGCAAAAGTGTTGTTCTCCCGAGTCTCCAAAAGCTGTTGGTTAGATTTTCTGCATAGCATCAAACCTAGGCAGTCATGAGATAAATCTCCCTCATTTAACCGGTGAGGCTCCCGTGTCATATTTGTCAATTTAAGTATGCTAATATCTAAATGGGGTTTTACTTTAATTACTCAGTTCATGAACCATAATCAATAATTCAGTAGTAAGTAAGTAATTTGTTTAAAGAAAGGAAAAGTTATAGAAGAAGATAATTACACAAACACATAGAAGAAATGGGGGAAGATGTGCATCCCAATCGGTAGATGGCGAGAGCTGATCGCACGCACATAGAAGAATCCAATAGATATAAACACGAGAATTCTAAAACAAAAGGCGGCTCTAGATCCGGATCTAAAATAATACAAAGTTTATTAAGAGATCTAAGATTAAAAGCAAGAAACACAAGACACCGTGACACAAAGTTCTCCGAAACATGGTCCTTTGTATTCCTTTGCTCTAGGTGGCTCTCAGGGGTTCAACACAAAGTCTAGAACACAAGATTGCTGCTTACAAATTCTGATTATTAACCCGAAGATTCTTCCTCTACTTATAGAATGTAGAGCGGCAATTACAAGTTGGAAGCTTTAGTTGAACCGACACATGTGGAAGTCGAAAAGAAACAACTGCAATCCTTTCTAGAATTCCTCTTTGCATGACATGTATAATTTGCAATCCAAAATAGAACCTTCTATTTTGCATGTGCCACTTATCTCCAACTAGTTGACTTCTTCAAGTAATGACTTTTAAACCAATCACTTAAGTTTTATAATTTAATTGATGGCTCAATTACTTTGTTGGAGGAAAGAAGGAAGAGGAAAGCTGCAGCCTTGTCCTTTCTCATGTCTCGCATCGCAATTGATTCAAAAGCGGTTTGGAAGCAATTGGAAGCGGTGGATCTAGAAGTGATTTGAAGCAACAATCTGGAATTCCTTTGATTCTCACCAAACCGAGCTAAGCGGTGGATCTAGAAACAACAAGCTGAATCTAGAAGCGAAATTTGGATTTTACTTTCGCCTTGTCTTCTCTTTTATTCTTGAAGCTTTTGCAGCTTCTTCTCCAGTACATGCATCGGTGTAATGTTTGCCGTAGATAACTCATCATCCTTATTTTTAATTGCATGTGAGCAATTAAAAATTAAAAAAACTGGAAGATGGGAGCATTTACACTAGATCTTGGAAGGAATTTTCCACGCACCGACTTCTTCACGGGCTGCATTCAAACAAGAGGATGAAGCCTTTGTGTTGGAAGCTTTTGCTTTTGACTATGAGATCTAGATTTGGATCTGCATATGGATTTGCATCTCGCATCTGCATCTGCATCTGTGGATGAAAAGGTCAGAACTCAAATAATTCCACCGCTTTTAATCTGTATGCATGAGTGAAGTTTTCCCTCTGGATCTATCAATCAATTCGAAAAGAGGTTCCTGACGTAGATATGTGTATCCTATGTCTGCAAGTTTGGAAGTGATGCATGACTCCGTTGTGCTTTCTTTTCATCTCTCTTCGCCATGGCTTTGTCTATCTTTGTCTCGAATAATTTTTTTCTTATTTGACTGGAATTCTTCAAAACTGGTGCAGATCTGGATAATCCTTCAGATTCGGAGGAAATATTCAATGTATTGGACATTGATATAAGTTCCGTTTCTTCATAAAAGCACTTGTATCTAACTCCTGCAATTAATTCAGACAAAGATGGCCACCAAAGCATGAATAGTGAATTTTAATTATAAAAATCTGCACTTTTCAAGCCTGTTACCCCAAAAATTGATGTTTAATTTACACATAAAGAGAGCATGAATCCTTTCAACAACACCTGAGCACCTGTAACACCTATGCAAACAATTATGCAGACAAAGATCAACCTCCTTCAAAGCATGTGCCAAATTTGGAAGCTTTTAGCCTTGTTTCCACCTTGCCTGAGCAAAATCCTTCTTCAAATGGGGCGCACTTTTCCTCTTGGCTGCAATTCTTTACCTGTGAATTAAATAATTCACCCATATGGCAACCCATGCTTATATAACCCTCACAATTCTATAATTAATAATTGCCCTTCCTATTCCTGACAATTAATTAATTAAAAATCATGCTTCTCTCTTTAAAAATAACATGTTTAAGGACAACCATCCAATAAATTAAATTAATCCAATTTAATCCTTCACACTTCACTTCACTTAAGCTTCACAGTGTGCCTTGACCATAGCCACTGAAAATAGAATTTAATTTAATGATTTAATGCTTCAAAAATCATTAAATATATCCTAAATGGGGTGCACTTTTTGACATGAAGGGGGCAGCCTTTAAATAAATTAAATTTAGTCAATTTAATCCATTTAATTCTATTTCTTTTATTCCCCTTTGACTTGTTGACTTTCTTCCATGCTTGGGCGCCTATTTTAGAAGGAGAAATAATTAATTTAATCCATTTTAAGGCTGCCTTCTTCTTTCCAAAGGGGTACTTTTTGACATGAAGGGGCAACCTTTAAATAAATTAAATTTAGTTAATTTAATCCATTTAATTTTATTTCTTTTATTCCCCTTTGACTTGTTGACTTTCTTCCATGCTTGGGTGCCTATTTTAGAAGGAGAAATAATTAATTTAATCCACTTAAAGGCTGCCTTCTTCTCTCTAAAGGGGGCGCACTTTTTTGCACAATATAATTCTATTTTTAAGAATTTATAACAATGGGATTCTTTACCCTGCAAGGCAGCCCCAGAAATCCCATGATTCACTTAAGTGATTTGACTTTGACAATGAAATTATTTACCCTGCAAGGCAGGCAATAAAATCCTATGATTTCACTTAAGTCACTTTTCTTTTATTTTACGAAGGGAATTTTTACCCTGCAAGGCAGGCAATAAATTCTCCCCTGCCTACGACCTCTAACTTTCTCACTGCAGCTTAAGTGAATTTTATATCACGGGAAAAATTACCCTACTAGGAAGGTACAAAATTCCCACCTTGCCTGCTGCTTCTATTTTTCCCATTGCATCTTAAATCCTTTGTTTTCCAAAAATGCACCCAACCCCGCATGAGGCTTTTCTCAGTGCCGCGACTTCGCTTTTTCCCAGTGATCCAGACTTTCAATGGTGACTTCCTCCGGGCATAATGTGCGTATATGCTCTCCAGCTGTTCTAGGCCAAGAATCGGGCTTACCCGGCAAAGGAATTGTTCTAGAGAAATTTCACAGAAAACGAAACGGGACAACACAAAAACACGAAAAATTTCCAAAAGTCACAAATAAAGTCTAAAACTTATTCCAAGTTAAAACCCTTCTGGTATATAAGAATAATGATATGTTCGATCACAACGGGGTTAAATCAGAGCGCAAATTGCCTCAAACGGGGCTCAAAATAATTACATATAAATTTCCTGCAAACAAATCCCGACGACAAAATATAACAATTTTGGGCATCTAAGTATTTGACAAAAATGGCTAATATGGCTCTTTTGGAATATCTTGACACAATACAAGAACTTTCTGGCAATAAAAACATAAAACGGCCCATTATTTTAAAAGTACAATTTTTTTTCGGATAGGGTAGTCACAAATTTCAGGATGAAATCTGGGGACACCTCATCTGTTGCACTGAGGAAGAGGACAACGGGAACATCAACTGCTTCTTTGTACAAATTATGCATCGACTCCTTCAACAATAAGATCACACAAGCCTTTACCTCAGACTAGCTTAGTTGGCTTGATATCAAGGTCATATTCTTGGACTTTGGCTACCCAATTGCCCCTCTTAGTTCCAAATTCTTGTTGTGTAAGAATAGACTTGATAATTGTATTAGGTACAAGCACAACAAAGTGAGAATTGAGAATATAAAAATGAAATTGCTTGACGACTTTGACCACCACAAAAGCATGTTTCTCCATCATAGTATATTTCAACTCGGGAGCTTTGAACGTAGCTCATGAAGGCAATTGGAAGTTCATGATCCTTAGAATTCTTCTGAGTTAGCACAACAACCAAGATATTCTCTATAGCATAGCAATAGATGATAAAATTCTTGCTGAAATCAGGACATGCTAAGATGGGAGTTTTAGCAATGGCTTTCTTGATACATTCAAATGCTTCCTTACCCTCAGAAGTCCAACCAAAGTTTTGATTTCCTTTCATCATGTGAGCAATGCTCATAGTCAATTCTGCAAAATCAGGAATGAATCTCCTCAGGAAGTTTATCTTACCAAAGAAAGAGTGAACCCCCTTTTTGCTTGTGGGAAGAGGAATCTGTTGGATTGCTTGAAATATTTCTGGATCTATATTGATTCCTTCTTTGGAGACAATATGCTCCGACAACTTGCCTTCAGTGACAAAAAAGAAAGACTTCTTTGGATTGAGAGAAACTCCATGTTCTCTGCATTTTGGAGGACTGCTTGAAGATCTTGAAAGTGATCTCGCCCTTGTTTTGGAGAAAATAGTCAAATCATCAAGGTACACTATAACATACTTTCCCTTTAGATTGCCAAAGGTAAGTCCATTGCCCTCTCGAAAGGTGGCACCAACATTGATAAGACCAAAAGACATTCTCTTGTAGGCAAAGGTGCCCCAAGGAGTAGTGAAAGTAATTTTGTGTTGATCAGGTCTTGACTTCCACTTGATTGTATCCGGAGAATCCATCAAGCATAGAAAACATCTCGGAGCACAGTGACAACTTGCAAAAATTTATCCATCATGGGGAGATGATAGTTGTCCTTGAGAGGCCTGATTCAAATGCACGAATCCACACAGATGCGAATCTCACCATTCTTCTTCCTGACATGCACAATGTTGGCAATCAATGTTGAATGATGTATAGGGAAAATGATCTTTGCTTTTAATAATTTCTTGATCTCTTGAAAAATAGTGCAGCTGAACTTTGGGATTGTATTGCCTTTGTTTCTACTTGAACGGTTTGATCCCGGTTTTCGAGAGGGATAAAGTGTGGCATCTCCTTTGGCGGGAAAGCCTTGAGATCATCATACGAATATGCAAGAACATCGGCATACCTTTTTAGCAGATTTATCTTGCCTTCTTCTTCTCTCCTCTTGAGTGCAACATTTTCCAATGTTCACCATTTGGGGTTCATCAAGACTCCCAATATTAATCTTTTTACATTCAACAGACTCACCGAGCTCCTTGGGAAGCTTTAGACTTAATGTACCTATCATGCTTATCAAACGGATCTTCCAAACCCACCAACCCTTTAGGGATCTTGTTACCTTTCAAATTGATGCAGCCATCTTGATCCATCTCTTCCTTGATATCTCATTCATTAGAGGATACACACTCTATAGGAAAGGTCTCACTTCCTTCAAAATACAATTGGTCAAAATTATCCTTAAGCTCCAAGAATGAGAGAAAGTGTTGACAATCATTGAAAACTTGTGATTATTTGCATTATCTGGTACATTGGGCCTATGAATCATTTGATGGTAAATTTCTCCTTAGAGAAATCTAGATGAGGAATCAACAGAGATCCTAAGACCATTAGAGAATCAACTTAGTGTTCCTTTCTCTTGCACAACTTGATGAAGAAAGCATCAAGAAACTCAATGTAATCCCAGACAAGATTCCTATAATGTTTCAATCTCCTATTCTTCACTTGAAAAAATCTCGACTTGTTTCATAATCAGCTCTGCATCACCACGAGTACAAAGATTCTTCACTCCCATTTCTTTTTCCATGTTCAATCCAAGTATGAGTGCCTCATATTCAGGTTTTGTATTGTTTGTGTATTCAAAACAAAGCTTGAAAGAAAAATGATGAATGTTCCCTTCAGAGAGGTCAACACCACTCCGGCTCCCAGGAACAGGTGAAGAGCAAATTCCATCAAACTCCAAAGTCCAAATGCCATTGGGGTCTTGATCACTCCCTTAGGAAGTTTTGCCTCATCTTGTGACATGATCATGTAGTTACCATGCCCTATACCTTCATAGAGTATCTGTGCTTTTGGATCATTAGTCTTTTGCACAATGTATTCGGTTTGTTTCTCAGGTAACAACTTCTTCATTTTTCCATTGACCGGGATCAAAGCATGCGACCAATTCATCTGAATTTCACATCCTACCTCCTTACATAAATTTCTACTCAAAGCAACATCCCATATGAGGGAGGAATATCGATTGCCAAAATGGTGGCTAAGACCATTTTCTCTGGAAAAGTAACAAAAGCTACTTGTGCATCTTTAATTCTTCCAACCAAAGGCACTTTCCTACTCTCCATGGAATAACAAAAACCAAAGGCACATGTTAGAGTCATGCCCAAAGCATGAGCTACTTTTCGAGCATTACATTGTCGATGCTCCCGAGTCTATAACAAAATTACGAGTTTATGGCCAACTATGAGAAGAGTCACATAGAATGGTTCAATTTTCTCATTAGGGAAGTGACTGCGAGCCACAAGGCTTGATTGAGGTGAGGAAGAGGGAGTGGGCAAAATACCTTTAGAAGTATTGGATGAGGCTTTGGATTTGGAATTGAAAAAGTCTACCATTTTAGCAAAAGCTTTTGGGTGGGTTTGGTAAAACTCTGCCTTTGAAATTTGGATTTTAGTCTTTTTGAGGTGATCAATGATATCAAAAGATCCAGAGAGGTGGACGGGACATCATTACTAAAAACTTGAGAGACTTTTGATTTATCGGTTTAGGATTTGAAGGGCAAGAATTTTTGGAAACAGTAGAAGGAGAAATATTAGCATTACTCACCTTTTTCCGGAGGTAGTGGGAATATGAGCTCCTCTTCTTGCGAACCACTTTGGGATAGTTATAGGAAACTCCTTAGATTTCTTAGTAGGTTGCACCACTTTTTCTTTTTTGTTCATTTGCTCTCGAGTCATAACAACATATGACTCACTATTCATATCTGCCACTCTTTCATCATATTCATCTTCATCATCCATACCTTCAGTGGTGAGGAAATGAACTTGAGATCCACCGAGGCTCCTCCAGGTTCTTCATCAACCTCTTCTTACGGTTCTTCACGAGTTCATTAAACTCCTCATCATCGAGGTTCTTCAACTTCACAAGTTGCGTTGGTGACTGGAACCTTGATGGGTGGGCCTTGAATAGCCAATTTGGTCGAGAAGAAGGTAGACGGTTCTGGTGGAAAATTCTTCCTTGGAACATCTTGGTAAGGAGTATCTTGAGACAATTGTTTCTCGATAGCAATGAGATCATTTGCAAGCTTATGTACTAGCCGATCGGGGTGGATCTAGGGGAAGAGGAAGAAGAAGAAGCTTTAGATTTGGAGGATTCTCTTTTGAGTTTACTAGGCATGATTAAATCATCCTCAACACTGATATCTAACCATTGATCAACATCCATAGTTGCGAGGTTAGCTCTCCTTAGTGCATAACTCACTTCGGGTAACTGGGCATTGAGGAAGAAGCACTTTGGATTTGATCCACTGGACGAGTGTTATGTGGAATTTTATGAATTAACTTGTTGAATTTAGCCACAAACTCCCTCATGGGCTCGAAATGTTCCTTCTTGATATGATAAATTTGAGCTAATAGAGCATGCACATCTTCAAGCGGGTTTTAAATGTTTCTCAAACCGAGTTTTCATAGTATTCCAATTAGTGATTGTCTAACGGGAGATGATAAAACCAATCAGCAACATTGTCCTGCAATGTCTCCATAAAAATCCTGATAGAGACATCTTCATGTTCAACCCTAAGAACCCCACATGCAACAATGAAGGCTGCAATATTTTCATCCGGATGAACCTTACCATCACCCCGAATTTGGGAAAATTTTTCTTGTTACCCCTAGGTAACTCATACAATGGCCGAGAAAGAGCAAGAGGCCCAACTGTTGTCCCCAAGGCAAAGGGGCTGCCATATTTGGAACAATTGACTAAAGGGGAACTGAAACACCAACAAGTATCAAAGCACGGAGATTAGGACTGAGATGTACCTGAGGAACACTATCCTTGGAATCTCTGTCTTTAACAGGAGGTGTGCTTGTAGAATGAGTTCCTCTATTCCTTCTTGCTGGAAGAGAGAAGTTTTGTTGCTCCAAAAGTTGAAAATGGGAATCCTCACCCCCAAGAGCTTTCTTCCCATGTGTATACCCTAGAGTCGTCAGACCAAAATGATCTTGAAGTTGTTCTTTTAGAAGGGGATACGTTGGAAACGAAATCCCCAATAGAGTTGCCAAAAACTGTTGGGTTTTGAAAATGGTACTTTAACAAACCATAGTCAGGGGACAAGTCCCTCCTCTTTAATGGGAGAGGTTCCCTTATTAAAAGCAAGCAACAAAACTTATATACAAATGTACAACTTTCAAAGTGTGGATTCTTGATACTTTGAAATGTTTTATGCCCAAAGATCATCAATACAAAAGAATGGAAGAATTAAGGAGATGAGAGAGGAAGAACATAACAATACCTTCAGGAAATATAGATAGCAGAGTATAACCTTATATGTATTGAACCAGGGAGATGTAGAGTAGAATCATTCACTTTCATAACCAATAAAATTCCACAGACACAAAGTTCCAGAAATCTTATAAACAAGAACACGCTTTCTTATCATAAAAGATGGATGATTCCCAAATTTTCGACAAGGAAAGAAGGAAATGCGAGAGGAAGAAAGAGAAAGACTTCTATATTGATTACTTTGAATCTATTACCTCTACAGAGTATCGGGATCCAACCCTAACAACGGCGTGGAGAAGCCATTAAGTAACTTCCAAGAACGACTATTAAATAACAAAGTATCGTATCCTCTATTCCTTCTTTTCAACGCGGGCTAAAAAACTCAAATTGCTCTACCGACCTACCTCCTCGCTTTGACTTTTGATGTGGGCTCAACATTTGACTTTATCCCTTGGCATGAGCGGGGCCACGGGTCACTTTATAACTTTGAGCTCTTTATGGAAACAAAGCCCAAATTCCCAAATCACTCTGACGGCCTGCTTTCCCGCTTTGACTTTTCAAAGCATCAAAACACAAAAAGGGCCCGCCTTTCCGCCTTCACTTGAAACGTGACCACGTGTCCCTTTGCGGGCCAATTCAGTATTTTTGTGTTTTTGACTAAGTCCCTTTTGTTTGGCGGGGCCATATGTCTGACCTTGGTCACTTGGAGGCTCGATGCACATTTGGGACCTGCCTCTGGATTTTGCCTTTAAATTTGCACTGAGTTGACACGTGGAGGCTTTCATGGACCCTTCATACTTAGCCAATTCAGTTTGTTACTGTCTTCATTTCGGACACTGGGACACGTGGAAAGCTTTGCACTTAGTTGAGGACCGTCCCTTGGGCCTGTCCTTGGAGTTGCACTGTTTGGGCGAGTGAGGGCTTCCACCGCTGCCGCTTGAAACATGGCCACGCAGATCCAAACAGAGATGCCCATATACTACTCGTGGATGTTGGGGCAAAAATTGACAGGGAAGATACGCTGTCATTCATGACTGTGGAAAAATAAAAATGAAAGGGAAAACCCCACCTTTACGCCCGAATTTCAAATTATTCTCCATGGAATGAAAAACTACAAACAATACCAGGGATCAATCGTTCCACACCCAAAGAGAAGGATTGACAATGACATCCGAATGAAGGAATTTTTTTCAAAACTTGACTTGAAAAGAGGGGAATTTTAGGGTGACAACACCAACATAAAGTGGTTTGTGGCATGAGTCATGTATAAAAGTAAGTTGTATTTATGAATTTGAGATAGTTATGTGGATGGAGTTTTGAGCGAGAAAGAGGAAGTGTGTGAAGAGGTTAGAGGGCTCTAGAGAAGAGAAGAGAGAAGAGGCATGAGAAGTTGAGAAGAGCAGAGGAGTAGAGCTTCAAGGTCATATGACCTAATCAACACACTTTGGTGCATACATGAGCTAAGAAGGAGAGAGAGTAGTTTGAGAGAGTTTTGAGTGAAGAGGACTGAAAGAGTGATCAAAATCAGTTGGTTGAGCAACAAGGTCATCAAGTGATCTTCATATTCAGGTGGCTAAGTGGGTGCTTGGTCATCTTGGGGTTAGATCCTCCTTGTAGAGTTTTCCTCTACTAAATAGGGGTTGGTGCTCCTTGTGGGGTTGGTGCCTCACTAAAGTTTTAGGGGTTGGTGCTCCTTGTGAAGTGGGTGCTTCACTAAAAAGAATATTTTGTATTGAGTAATATATACAAAAGTTTCAGTGAATTTTCTTCCCCTTGAGGGTTTCCCACACATCTTGTCTCATTGTGTGAATTGATCATGTGGTTGATTGTATGTGCATTGTTTCATGTTCTTAATGCTTAAAGGTTTATAATTGTGCATGGTTGATTAAAAGAAAAATTTAAAAGACTTGATTCATCGCCCCTCGATCATGCGCTTCGCTTCAACATGGCCCACATTACAACATCTTAACATACGCAAACAACATTATTGACTAGGTTGGTCGCCTTATTTTACACATTTGACATCCTTTTCTTTGTATCGTTCGGATCCCCAACTAGCTCCCGATTTCTCCTTTTCCCTCTTTCTATATCCTTTTGCGTCTTACGTAATGCAACACTTTTGTCGACATTTCTTCTTCCTACCTCGGTAGCCATTTTTACCAGAGCATTGTTTGCTTGCTCATCCGAGAGTGGAGTAGAGTCTACTATTGGAAAAACCTTCCTTCGTTCTCTTTCCCTCTTTAACTCCAAAATTGACTCTTTCTTCACTGGAACTCGGTTACTCCATGCGCGTCTATAATACCCAAGAGAGCATCTTTCGTGTGCGTGGGTGGGCCTCAACTTTATTGAAAATATCCCAAAAATAGTTGCTTGGTCTTCACTAAGCTCTGGAATCGGCCGTGAGAAGCTCACCATGTCATCTATATATGACATCTCTGGGGTACTTGTGGAGGTTTCCTTGGCCTTCTTCTTATTGATGACTCGGTCTTGGACCCATCGTGTGCTACACCACCTACGCGGTGTCACTCCGCACAATATCATGATGTGCATGACTCGTTTCCTCGCCCATGCCGTAGTCTTCCCCAAGTCCATGCTCTTGT
Organism: Taxus wallichiana var. yunnanensis; assembly: GCA_018340775.1. Lineage (NCBI taxonomy): Eukaryota > Viridiplantae > Streptophyta > Pinopsida > Cupressales > Taxaceae > Taxus > Taxus wallichiana. The sequence goes on from CM031238.1 coordinate 877,136,123, forward strand.
GGCTCCTCTTCATCGCACACTTTTTCACGCTCTTCCTTGCACTCCTCTCTATGCATGTGCTCTTCATACTAGAATTCCTCTTCTTCTTTTTCCTTTTCCAACTCTTCACAATGTTCTTCTTCCTCTTCATGCTCATGCTGCTCTAACCCTTATTCCTCATGTTCGAGATCATGGATAATGTGAGGCTGTTCTTCCTCCTCCGAGGGGCTAGGCCTTCACGCGCTTCTCTCCGGGACATTTGGAGAAACTTGAGGAGTGCGTGAAGTGCTTACTTCTGGCATCATCTTTGCATCCTTTTCCATGCGCTTGTGATCTAGCGCACCCTCTATATGTTCTTATTCTTCTTCCTCTTCTGGAGTGGGATCTTGCATGCTCTTTGGAATCCTTACAATTGTCTTCTTTGATGGGGGTGGTGCAAGATCGGTATCATGCACTTCAACCACCTTTCCATCCTTCAACTTGGGATTCAGCTAAATGTAAAACCGACAAGCTCCCTTCCCTACCGTTAGTGTTATGATGGGATTAAGGTCCATCATGTCTGATTCCATTGTTATGATATAGGATGACTTGCTCTTGTACCAAACCTTTCCCATGTCCATCAAACTCGTAGGAAACTCCTAGGAATTCACCATTCATTCTTGAATGCATCGCGCATTATTTTATACCATTTCTCCAGGGCATGCATTGTATGCATTAGATATTGTGCCATCACAAGTGTACTTGGGAAAATGCTACTCCAAAGATCTCTTCTCAATTGGATTTTCCCACTTGTTTTCCACCGGTCCATCCAAAACTCCTATCTCCTAAAATACTATCAACAACAAAAAAATAGACCCCCATGTAATTTTCTCTCCCTTTTCGGTTTGGCTCTTTGTTTCTTCTATAATGCCTTTTCTTATCAACAAGACAATGTTATACTTGGTTCCCTGTGCCATTTTGTGCGTAATGTGGAGAAACTTCTTGTTAACCTTTGACCATATTTCGAGGCACCTAATTTGCAGCTCACCAAGGGCACAACCACTCTTGTTCCTAGGTCAGTAATGTTTACAACGTTGAAGTGCAACATCCCCTTTGATATTGAAGTTTGGTGGCCATCTCATCCACTACCGCCTCCTCCTGTAGATGAAGTGATATCTCCTCGCCACTATTTCTCAAGCTGTTACTTGAGTGATCAATCTTGTAGTCGGGCGCATCCTTCTACTCGTGAAGTATAGATAGTCCTCATGGAGTCGCGACATCGACCATTGGAATAGTTGCGCGGGATTATCGAAGAAAGGTAATTCATACACTATAACACTCCCACCTTCCAAGGTCTTGCACACCTTGTCATAAAATTTTATATGACCTTCCACATCTGCAGTCTTATCTCTTTTAAAACATCATTTTTAATATCTGTTTCATGGCCTTGCGCGTAGAGGTTATATTGTTTATCTTGCACTTCAAAAGCTACAAAGCCCATTGCCTCCTAACAATCAATTCTTGTGGATATTGCATCTTAGTGAACCAATGGTCTGTGCTTCCTCTACTACTCTCCTACCCTTAGGTTCCCTCTCTTTGGTGCCATAGCGTAGTTTTTTTCACATGCAAACTTTGAATCTCAAACATATATGTGCCCTAGGTGCAATTTACCCTATTCTCAACCTTTACCACTTGTAGGTATCTCCCAACTCTCAACTTACCTTGCTTACAACTTACACCTTCCCTTGGCGTGCCGTAGCTCTGCAAATTTCTTTCCACACGACCCTCTTACCTTAACCACCTCTTCTCCAACCCTATTTCAACTTCCACTCTACGATTTGGATGTCACATTCCCCAAATGCAACGAGATTTGGTTTTGGGAAATGGTTCTTGGTTGCACAACTATCCTTGTTGCTTCCTTCACAAACAATTCCCTCTAGTTTGCAAACAACTCGAGTTCACACAAAATTTCAAAGCTCTCAATTTACAAGTCGTAAGGTGAGGGGATGACTATGCTCTTCCCCTTTTATAGGATTTTGTTTTTCAAACACCTTTGATGCTTTACCAACTCACTTCACTTACCTCCTTATTGCTTTAAATGAATTTATTTTTGCATTTTCTTATTTTTTCTACGTTTTCCGACTTTTCATGTGGTCTTTACTAGCTTCGTGCACGGTATCCCATAACCTTCTAGTGCGCTACTACTTCCTAGGTCATAGATCCTCATGTGTGCATCTTCGTGCGCCACACACACATTCTTCATCCGCACCACTTTCCAAGTAGTTTCTCTTCTTGTGCCACCTCCCTCATGTTATCCTATGTGCTTTACCAACTTTCCTTCAAACAAGTAAGCATCCTTCACATCTTTGAGCAAGTTCACCATTACATGTGCCCTCACATCTTTCATATCTAAGCAATCCAATCATGAGCAAGAACATACACATGTGCACTGAGCTTTATATGTCATTCCAATTTAATCATCATGTGCCTTGTCTCCTACCCCACACGAAAAGTATGCACGGTGCTCTGCACATTCATATAAAACAAAGAACACACGGACCTTGTGCGCGAACACACTTATTACAAAAATACAAAACAATGCAGAAATTAAAATCTAATCTAAATGGCAATACTACCTTATTACAAACATAAAGAGAGAAGCTTATTTATAGTAGGGCTTTAACCTAGTTCCATTAAAGTAACAAGGAAATATATATCCATCCAATGCTCTACATGTATCGACATGCACATGAATCCAAAATATATTAGTTACTTCTAATGCTCCTAACCAATGAACTTTGAGCTTCCATAGGTGGGGGAAAACTTTAAATCATAAAGGAGTACCAATCCCCCAACTAAAAAAGTCTTGTTCCTGATATGCCTGTCATACCAAGCCTTTGGTCACATTTTTCTCTTTCTAATCCATCGCACAATTTCATGCTTTTCATCCAATCGTATTAGTCTATCAATACGTGCATCCATTGCTTGTGTATTAGCAAGGCCGCTGTATGTGCGCGTGCAATGCGTAGAGAGGGTAGCATGAACTCGATAGGAAAAACTACCTCTACACTAAACACCAAATGGAAGGGTGTTTCCTTATTTAACCTCTTATATGTGGTCTTATATGCCCATAGTACAGTTGATAATTTTTCATCCCAATCCTTTCTACCTATATCACAAATCTTTTTCAAAGTATGTCCCAATATCTTATTGAAGGCTTTTGTAGTACCATTGGCTTGTGGGTGATAAGGGGTTGTCTTATGATGAGTTACCATGAACTCGCCAATAATATTCTAATAATCTCATTCAAGAAATGAGTTCCCCTATCATTGGTAAGGCTCAATGGGCAACCATACATGATGATGATATTTTGCTACAAAAAGCGTGCCGATGTAGTATTGTTGTACAATCCTTTGTGGGTGCAAATTCTGCCCATGTTGTCAAAAATGCATGCATGTGATAATATATCACGCGCTTATCCTCCACACACCGCTGGTGCAATTGGTCCAATGAAATCAATTGCCCATTTTTCAAAAGGTTTTATGCTTGCAATGGGGTGCAACGACATTTAATCAATATGCCCTGGATTTCCTATTCTTTGAAATGATCACAAGCTTTGAAAAATTCCTTGGTATCCTTGTAGAGTCTCCCACCAAAGTACTACCGAGAGTATATTACACGTTGTAGCCTCACCGACATAATTTCCTCAATGCCACCATGTGCTTCCTCCATAATTTCTTAGCATTCATGCTCCAAGAAACATGTACAAAATACTTCATCACTTCCTCATTTTGTACAAGTCACCTCCTACCTACCGATAAGGTGAAACACGAATAGCTAACTACTTCTTTCCAATGTATTCATCCCTATAGGTGCAATACCTATGCACAAAAATACTTTGATATCTTTTAGATTAGTTGGCATGCGCCGCCAACTTGAACAACTTTGCATATTGCATAGTGTCCTCAATACTTTAGACATTTTCTCCGAATTGATGCTCGAGAGGTAGTTAGGTCCCAAATTATACTTTCCAGCTTCACTATAACCGAAGATTCAAACTCTGAAATAAGAGAATCCATCTACGGATGCATCCTTGTAATCTTTGGATTGCTAACTAAATAATTAAGTGTCTAGCCAAAAATACTTTCTAAAATTATGAAGCTCTTATACTAGTGCTCTGTAGTTGTATAGTTTTTCTCTGCAGGCATAAACTTATTGCTCACAAAATAGATGTGACGATCTATCGTTCCCTCATCGAGTTGCACCAACACAACTCTAATTGTTGTATCCTAAGCATCCACATGTACATGAAATGAAAAATTCCATGAAGGGAACCGTAGTATAGGTGCGGTAGTAAGTATTTCCTTCAATGTCTTAAACACATGTTGTTGCATGTCCCTTGAATAGAATTTCCCTTTCGACTTTAGTAATTCTTTCAATGGCGTGGCTATCTTAGCATAGCCTTTGATGAATTTCTAGTAATACCACATGTATGTCCAAGAAATCTTCCCACCTCACTCGATTTGTTGGTTCCTCCAATCCCGGATTACTATGATCTTTTCGAGTCAACCAAAATACCTTCCTTGCATATGATGTTCCTCAACAGGTGTGCCAAAAGGCATTGAAAGATGCACTTCTTGATATTTAACGATATGCTCAACTTCCTACATCGTTCAAACATTAATCTTTAACAATCAAAATGGTCTTTGACCAATCCATAAATTGTCCAATAATGAAGGTACACCTATAAGAATTTGTGTATGAAGTCTTTGAATTCTTAGACAACAATGCACGAGAACACTATTGGCACATTTTTCAATCCAAAAGGCATCACTATATATGCATAACATCCCCACTTTGTAGAAAATGTTTTCTTGGGATTATCCTCGTGCGCTATACATACTTGATGGTATCCAGAGAAACCACATGTAAAAGAGAAAATCTCACGCCCTACCACACCTTAGAGAATATCCTTAACAAAGGGTGTGGGGAAAGGATCAATGACACAAGGGGCATTCAAAACCTTGTAGTCCACACAAATTCGAATTCTACCATATTTTCAGATGTTGATTACCATTGGAATGATCGACCCCAATTCTTCAATTGGCTCAATGATACCTTCTTTCAGAATCTTATCGATTTCATCTTTTACTTTGACACACAAGTTTGGATTCATCCTATAAGGCATATTTTGTCTTGTTGCATGCCATCCTTAAGATTTATCTTCATCTTCCTTGTGATGGATGGAATTCCTTCACTCATAGTACCTCCTTGGGAATAGGTCTTTGAAGTCGCACAACAATTCAATTATTTTTTCAACCTCTTCCTTAGACTAGTAGTCACTAATCACTACTTCCTTTGGCATGTCAATCGTTCCCAATTTTCTCCTTATTTTTTTAGTGGCATATGGTATTTGCATGCATGTTCTTTTACAGTATCCAAAACCTCACATTCACCTTCTATGTGTTCTATGTTTAGATCTTCGATCTCTTCACCATCAATAAGACAAAGAGTTTCCCCTTTCCTTTTTCCTCCCGGATGCGCTCCATGAGTTGCTCATCGATTTCATCTAGTCGTATGAATTCATGCGCTCAAGTCATAGGAGTCTCACATTTGTAACATAGTTACAAGCTCTTCTTCTTTAAGCTTTGTCTCCTAGAGTGATGCACTTCATTATTTGTAGAGATTCATTAATAGGGTGTTTAGTAGAAAAATAATCAAATGCATGTACGATATCGTGGTTAAGCCACACCAGGTTTGTTGTCTCATGCTCTCTCAATTTGTTAACTCATGGATGTACCATGTGTGCGCACATCCGCGCAATGTAGAATAAAACTTATGTACCCATATAAATGGTGGCAATGCATCAGGTCCTTTCATCTAATTCCTCTCACAATTTTGAATGTGTCTAAGGGATGTGTCTCCCTATCATATGTTGGTATTTGTGAAGGAAGGTTATTTCTGACAAACCTAGTCAAGAAAACAATTCGTATCTCGCGTCATCTTAGCAAGTTTTCTTTGTATGTAATAAACCATTGTGTTGTCATTCCCTTGAGTGTATATACCAAAAATTTATCCTTTTGCCCTTATCACCCAACCGATCCTCCATGGTGTGCACAAATGTCTCTGGATTATCTTCTCCACTAAATTTTGGTAGTGCATTCTTTTGTGAGTGGTGAACTACCCGAGGCCTTATCATCATGTGTAACTCTTCCCTGCACTCTCGAAAACCATTTCATATGTACCATAAGCCCAATTATCACAAGCAACACTTTGTTAGTGTCGCTAATGGAATGCGTGTCTCCCCACTTGAGCATCCCTTCCTTCGTTGGCTCAACATACTCCGAGTCGCGCATCATTTGTTCATAGATTTGGTTAAGATCTTCTTCATTCATGGGATCAATGTAGGGTGCAACCTTTGTACCATCCATAGGGATCACAACCTACTCATTTGAATTCTCAAAATTGACATAACACTTGTTAAAGCACAAGTTTGTGTTGTTTGCATAACACCAAGATGGAAAAGAAGTGCGGGAAAGTTATTCGTCTTTGCCTGACTCTACTACCTCAAAGTATCCTTTGAACTTTTTTCCTTGAATCGTGATGCTTTGCATCCTTCAAGACTCCAATGGGCATGGCCATTGTTTTGTTTTTCATATACAACACACTTGAAGATGGTTGCAGAATCTTGGTCTTCCTATCCAATTCCAAGCATCAAGTGTAAGGACATTGACTTATGCACCTATATCAATCAAAATGTTACTTACCAACCAACCATCTATAACCACATCTAAGGTAATCTCCTTATCGTATTCATGGTCATAGGGAGGAATATTAGTACGTAAGATCTATCTATCCCTCTCTATTCTTGCATGTGGTAATTTATCTTGCAACCATTCTCCTAACATGGGGATGATGTTTTCTTGCCTAAGCATTCTGCATACTTCCTTGAGGTCATCCACATCCTTATCAGGTACCTCGGTTTGTTTGGTGCACTTTCTCGTCCCACTCTTGTTCCTTCATGAAAGTACCTCTCTTTTAATTCTCTGATCAATCCCATGGTTTCTTGGAAAACTTATTTTTTCTTCCCTACATCTGGATATTTAGTTGGTTGCACATTCTCATCTCATCTGATGAGTGGCTTTATTCATCCTTTTTCACATGTGTGTGATGCTTCCGTGTGCATAATAACAAACAATGGTTGTTGTTCTACCACAACCAAAGTATTAGGTTTCCACCATCCCTTCCTAGATCACTAGACGTGTATCATCACTTTGCACCCTATCCTTCTTATTTTTTTTACATATATGCATATAAATCCTGATAGTCTTCAACTTTGTGCCCTTTCCCACAAATGTGTAAAATTGGTTCTTCGTACACTCACACCGATAAAGGCCGGGTGACCCATATGTATAGCATGTTCCTCAACTAAACCTTCCTTTGCGACTTCACAACCTTTACCAAGATATCCTCCTTGTAACCTCTATTTTCATTATTACCCACACCGTTATCTTGTCTAGTTCTATTATTTTCACATTTGTGTCCCCATGAGCTACTCTCTCTGTTAGTCTAGTGTAACCTAGTCTCACAAGCCTCATGGATATGGTCAATCAATTAGAAATTAGATGTATCATGGGTGTGCACATCAAATATTGCAGATATAGCGACACATTCTTACGTGTGGCATGTTGTAGAAGTGGGAGATTTTGGACATCATGATTTTTATGACAAATCTCACAAGATGTAAGTTGCGTGCACACATTCCCGTAGAGAAACATCCTTAGTATGTCCCTTTACTTCATAATTTGTACACCATATTCCACTTTGTGAGTATCATACACATAATTAATAGACATTTTCTCTAATTATTTTTCCATAGCCATGATCTCGTAGCTTCTAGGAATGGACTTACACCAGATCTACACTTCTAACCACTTCATGTGTGTAATGTTTCCTCCAATGCCTCTCGTGGGTCATGTGAATGTATTATGTGATAATGCTCTTCTAAATGGTGTCATTAATGCACCTACGAACCATTGTGCATGTTGACTTGAATGAATGTCATCAAGAGTTTAGAAAAAATAGTTTTAAATCATGCATCATACTCCCTGACACTCTCAGATAGGCCTTGTTTAATATTTTTGATCATGCTTGATGCTCTACTACTTGAACTTAGGTATATGCATGTCACCTAAAAGGAAGTGCGCAACGTGTCATAGTGCACTACCTTCGATGTGGGTCATATTTCCTATACCTCATGTGTATACAACCTTATAATGTTGTCGCGAAGTGACTCATCTTTCTATCTCGAGGCCATAATTCCTTTAGTCCTCCCTAAGATATCACACTTGTGCACATGCTCTATTGTGTCTTCCAATCCTCTGTACTTTGGTAAATGGAGTGACATCCCAAAGAAGATATGAGGAGGCTGTTTGTGGTGGTATGTTACTTCCTTGTCCTAGATTGCTTCCACTTGGGGAGGATGAGATCCCGACACCAAACCTTTTATTGTATTTCCTCCACTCGGGGAGGACCGAGAATATCCCGAGCCTCCTGCTACAACCCTGAGGCCTAACGAAGTAATGCTTTGTGTCACTATGGTAGAGCTAAATTTCACTCCATTATCGTCTGGTATCCCGCATATGGGATTCTGCGAATGGGTGGCATGCCAACATTACTGTCTTGATGTTGTACCCATCGGGATGTGTCCAAATAAACTTTGTTATCTAGATACGAGATACTCTTACGTTTCCATATCTGATGCATTAATCATTGTTATTCCTAAACCGATACCAACACATATATGCCTATGTCTCGAACCCAACATGGTGATCCTCAATTACCTTCTTGTTTCCCATCACTATGATGATATTCTATCCGAACTTCCAATTCACAAGTACCAAACACAAGGGTTCGGATTCGGGGTGGGTCGATGCATGCCAATGACTCTTCTCTCTTCACCAAACTTTCTTTTATTATATGCCGAGTGGGTCCTTCTGTGCTTCACCATGATTTAATTTAGTTTGAATAAATTAAATCTAAATATTATAGGTCACTATTGAACCAAATGATGTATAAATGCTGAAATATAGAAATGACTCAAACAAACTAAGATTTAAAATATGAAACCCTAAGCACAAGAGATAGATGAAGAGACTTAGTTGATTTATGATTGACACAGGAACTGATATATGGGCTGGGAAAAGTGCTAGAGAGGTTGGATGATTTTCATAAATGCACAATATAAATTTTGTAACTCATGAACAAAGCTGAACATGGGCGCCCACAGTAGGGAAAGGGAGCCAGGGTGTTGATATCTTGCTACCAGTGCACTCGTGGTGTGTAAATGGTCATAATCTAGTTTTCACTATATCGCAAGAGTGTCATAGTCGTTTCCATTTGATCACCGATGATCGCTCTTTGATCTTTTGAAGGTACATGTAACTTTTGTAAAATAAAATTTCACTGCACAATCCCAAAAACAAATTCAAACCTAAAAAGAAAGATGCATTATGGGATTCAGAATGACCTCGATAATGACCTTGGGAGTGAAATTACGACCGAGAGTTGCATTACATCTCGGACGCCATGTACTTCTTATGTGTGTAAGAATGATTCCCTAGGATGCCCTTGTGCAAGAGTTGCACTTAATAGCGACTTGTAGCTCGAATGTAGAAATGTAGTAGAGTGTGTAGATGGAATAGAATGAAATTCTTCTTCCTATGCAAGTGTATGTAGAGTTCTTTGTAGCCCTTGTCCATTGAATTGATGCTTTATAGTGCTTTAGGTGCCTTTTGTATGCAAGATTAGGTGATGATAGTAATGGTTAATGCTTTGTCCCTTATTTTAACACATAGCTATGTATTTATATGATTCAATTGTTTGAATTTCGTAATTGACAACTGGAAGGCTGACCCATAAGTGAAAAATATGCCCAAAAGATAAAAGAGACTCATAAGGAATGAGTAAGATAGAAAAAGGTTCGGGGGCTCCCAAAGGGGACATGAGCGCCTAGGATTTGTTGTCTGGTTGGGTGTCGGTGTCTAAATCCATAAAAGATACACCCGATTAAATAAAAATGGGGATATATGGTGTAGTTAATCTAATCTAGAACGAGATGTAAATACAATAAATAAATGTAATAAAAAGTATGAAAAATGACCCAAATAACTTATCTAATAAAAGTAGAAACCCTAATGTGCAAGAAGAGTGAGGAAGTGACTCAACTGATTAGAGAAGCTTGCTGGACCATGTCATAGAAGTGATTGGAGAAACAAGGAGTATGAAATTCAATGCAGAGGCCTCGAAAAGGATGGATTTGAGGTATCTAGCTAGACTGGAGCACCTGGAGAGGGACTGGGGTGCCTACGGATGCTTTGGTCTGTAGAATGGGCACCCTGGTTTGTGTAAAGGTCTGGAACCAAGTTTTACAGGTCGATAGGTGGTCCGCAATCCTCTCTGTTTATCACATCGATTCACTATCTTGTGCAGTGTCACTGATAATCCAAGATGAAAGAAAGACTTGCAAGAGACCACAAGAAGTATCAAAACCATAAAAAATAAGAATGCAAATGAATGGGTCGATGACCTCAACTGCCATAATAGTGGGCTTACTAACTAAGCGATGTACTACATTTTAGACCGAAATGTAGTTTTGGTGTGTGTGTGTGCATAATGTCTTAGGTGCTCTTGTGCTAGTTGCACTTTGTGAAGTAGCAAGAGATAACTAGATGTAGAAAATGTAATAGAGTGTGTGTATAGAATAAAATATAATCCCTCCCCCTATGCTTGTGTGATGTAGATGAACCATCCTTGTCCTTATGATGGAGCTAATGGATGCAAATGATATCCAAATGGATGTAACTCTAGGTGGATGATAATAGTGACTAGTGCTTGGTCCCTCATAATGGTCTCATAACTGTATATATAGGGTTCTCTTGATCTAATTTCATAATTAACCCCAAAATGGCCGAACAAAAAAATGATAAAGATGTCAAACGGCTATAAAGAGCCCAAAAAGTGGCGGGAAAGTTCAAAAAGGATTAGGGCGCCCCTGGTGGGACCAGGATGCCCTAGTACTATCTGGCGCCCCAATCAAAAATAAAATGACGGAGGATGATAAAAATAACTGGGCATGTGGAGTGCAAGAGGTTGGAAATGACGAAAGGAAATATAATAAGATGGCCAAATGACGGGTTTAATAAGTACTTTCTTCTCTAAAAACTTTCTAAATATTAGTATCGTACCGGGACTAAATAATGTCTAAAGAGCATGATTTTGTGTCTACATTTTCCCCACTTTATGTTAGTCGGTGGAAATCTTGGTAACATAAATTAGATAGAGATGAGTACTTGATGTCCATGAAGACTATTGTAGAAAACAAATTGAAGGAATAGACAAAGTGTGGAATGACAGAAATATGGTGGAGCGTAGAAACTATAGATGAAAATGAATTAAAAAAGTGATGAGAGTGAACCTAGGGCAGAAATGCGTGTGTAGTTGCTGATGTGTGTGATGTACCTACATGGTTAGTATGGTGTCTATTGCCGCAAAGTGTTGTTTTGGACATTGTTGCCCCTCTTTGATTGTTTATTTCGCATACGACCAAACAAAATGATAAAGTAGTCAAATATGTATGTATGTATGTGTAAAAACACAATGTAAAAGACACATGTAAAAATTATGTAAATGTAAAATACGCAAATGAAAGAGTGTAAATGGAACATGTGCACTTGATCCATGTCGAGAAAGAGAGTGTAGAAGGATATCTTATACTACGAGTTTTTGGGTGATCTCATGCCACCTTGGCCAAAGAAGTGTAGGGAGAAAGTTGCATTATTCTCCTTCCTATAATTGCTTCCTTGAATGTGTGTGAAGAGATCTCTGTACGTCCTGGTTTTTTGGGTGATCCGATGCCACTGGCTAAAGTAGTGTAGGGAGGAACACCCACTGTAACCTCCTAGCCTGTAACTACTTCCCAGAATGCTAAGGACAACCATGTCCTATAAAAGCTGTTGTGTACGGGGTTTATAGATTGGTCTGAACCCACTTGTTGTATATAACCCACAATGCCAAGGGTGGAAAGTGCACTGAACTAAACTGGTGTAGAAGTGTTGTGTAGTATGAAAAAACTCAAGTGACACCCCCTCTTTGGGGCGCGCATGCAATGTTGTTGATACGAAAATGCGGCCCCAAAATAGGACCAACTATGCACTCTTAGACTCTTCTCTACGGGGGGAAGGGAATGCGCTTGGTAGAAACCAAGGCGTGCATAAACAAGAAGGCTAGCCAAAGACAAGTGTTAGTATGAACAAACATGCATATAGAAAATAATGTATATGCTAGGAAAACAATGTAAAAGCTACCAAGCAAAGTAATGTAAACACGTAAGAAGACAAAGTAAGCTGCACAAAGTAGGTTGCAAACATGGGACATCACTCATGATGTTGCAAGACATGCAAAAGCCATCATGGCCGCATACAAACAAACAAGTGTGCACACCAAACAAAGGGCAAGGCCCGCATACAAAAATAGAAATAGAAATAAAAACAATATAACAAACAAGTATGGAAGCATATATCCTGCAAAAACAAATGCTGCACATGAAGCACAAATTAGCATGTTATAAAGATAACTAGTATGTCAAAAGTGTGTATAACCAAGTAATGTAAAGTGTTAAGTACAAAATGAAACAATAACACCTGGAAGAGATGAATGTGGATGCCCTAGTGACCAGTGTAGGAAGGGTAGAAGACGAGCATCCATGCTTTGTGTGTAAGAGACATGTATCTATGATCACAACTAGAAAAAGACGTGAACACGCATGTGTGGATGATATAGATAAATGACATACAAGTAATCTAACTAGCATGTGTAATAAAGTGACCATGAACAAGTAAAAGTAAGCAAGAGTAAGAGCAACCATAATATACAGTATGCCGTGGATGGATGGAATGGAATGTAAATTGAAGTGATAGGGGTCATGTGCCCCTCGAGTGAATGGAAGTGTATGCAGTGAGGTTCATTTAATTTTCCCCCTCAGCAGTCAAGAATGAACCATAAACGAGAGTGCGTCACCGAGAAATGGTTGAAATGTGTGTTGTGTCTAACACACTATGATAAATGTGTATATGTGTGTTGATGAAATGTGACCTAGAAATGATGCGTGTGTAACCCCTATAGCCAAAGCGTATATCACGAAAAGATGAATGTAGGAGTGATTATGTAGCCTAAATTGTATATCAATACTAGATGAATAAAAGGGGGCGGTGATGAAGCCTAAAGTGTATACCACTACAAGATGAATAAAAGGGATTGGTGATGTAGCCTAAAGCGTATGCTACTACAAGATGAATAAAAGGGGGTGGTGATGTAGCCTAAAGCGTATACCACTACAAGATGAATAAAAGGGAGTGGTGATGTAGCCTAAAGCATATACCACTACAAGATGATAGAGTAGGTGACCATTTAGCCTATAATGTATATCACTAACTTAGGAATGTCACATGATAGAAGGTCGAAATAAGAAACATGTGAGTGTGATCTTTGTCCATTTTATTTGTAAGCCCCTAATAGTCGAGTATGGATCGAGGAACTAAAGTGTGTCATAGGGTAGTGAGTGTAGCACGTAGAAGACAATGTAGTATATGTGATGATGACAGATGACCATGTGATGTGTAGGATGTGTGATATGCAATGTATAGGATGCAATGCAAAAATGCATAGATAGACTAATAGTGTGAAGTGCGCACTATGTGATGTGTATGATAAGTAGTATGTAATACTAGATGCAAGTGTGACACATGTATGATGAAGACAAGTATGATGTAAATATATGTAAATATTGAAATGGTATAGACTAAATGTAGAATGTATGATGCGAGATGTGATGTGTGGTGCCTAATGTGTAGTGTGTAGTGTGTGGGGTTCATGTGTAGTAATCCCTCAACAGTCAAGTGTGAACCGAAGCATAAGAGTGTGTCATTGGGTAATGACGACGCGATAACATATGTATGACTATGTAAGATGAGATGATGCTAAGATGAGGTATGCGTGAGTGCTAAGAGTGTGATGTAGTACTATGCAAGGATGTGAATGAATGATAATGCAAAGATGAGAAATGTTCCTATGAGGATATGATGATGAGAGAGGGGGTGAATACTATGCCCCCAAAGTATGCATGATGAAAGAGGCTATCATGTGATTTCATCTAGAAGATCATCGCTCTCAGGATCATAGTCAAATGGATAAGCATTAATAACTTGATAAGCTATGGTGTGGGGTTGATCATGTAATGAGCCATTGAGGCACAAGTTATACATGCCCATAACATACTCCTCATTGGTGAATGGAGGAAGTGGACAACCATGCACATACCAATGAGTGAGATTTTGTGAATAGCCAAGAAAAGAACTATTGTAGATAAAGACACAACCAAAGGGCATGGGGAAAGATATGCCTGTATGATCAGGATCAAGAGTGCCTCTGATGTAATCAAGCCATGATTTCCCTAATGTGAGCGGAGAAGAGTGAGGAGTGTGTGATAGATAGACCATAAGATGAAAGACACGCAAGCCATAAGTAATAATGATGCGAACAAATCCATAATAAAGATTAGGAGCATGTGGTGCAGGATAAAGATCCTCAAAAGTAAAACCTAGGTAAGCCAAACCCTCATGTGTACATATGGTGTCATCGCATGTAGGATCAAATGGAATATGTTCCCAATATGAGTCATTTATGAAGAGCATGTAAGTAAATGATGGGCACACTAATGTAGGTGGTACATGTGAAGGTGTATGTGATAGAGCGACGTTGATAGAATGTAAATTCCTTGATAAGGAATCATGACAATAGTAGTAGAATGTGGCATAGAAGAAACTACATCTATCACAAAAATGACACCATCAAGTGGTGGTAAGTGAGGTGGTTCTTTGATAGGTTGGGGCTCGTCTATAATATCTGTGCATGGAATAGGAAGACTAGTATTAGGAGCTTGGTCTCAATACTAGTGTGTACACCCTAAAGTATGCTTACACTTAGTATTTCATCCAATTCAACCAATCGACAACACTTCGTTAATCAACCCTTTTTGCTCCATTGTCGGATGCCCATTCACGGCCCTCTTTTGGTCGTATTCTTCACATATTCAACTTATTTGGCTAATATTTCTCTTATTAGCTAAACATTCCTCCTTTCAACCATTCATAACCTCCCTAGTTCTTTCTGAACCACTTCTATTGGCTTCGTAGGCTATCTATCACCACAATTGGTTATCCGGACCCTCCCAACTCTCAATGAGTCTCTAATCACTTGCTAATCAAGTTTAACTAGCTTAAACCCTAGTTAACTAGCCTAAACCAAGCTTAACTAAGCCTAAAGCATGTTTATCCTACTCTAATCTAAAAGTTATTTTTGATCTTTAGTCCCACATGCACCCAAATTCCAATATCTCCCAAGTGGAACTCTAGAAGTAGAAGGGTCACCCCTCCTCTCAACACACACCTTGTTTACATAACAAAATCTCTCTCACATTTGGAGATATTGGCATTAGACCTCATTTGCATTAGCCAAGCTAATAGGCATCGATCTTAGCTATCCTCCATTGTTGAAGCTCCTCCATCTTGCATCCATAATTTCATAGTAGGTTAGTAGAAGGGTATTTAACTTGGCCTTATAGCCATTTTAGAGAGACCTCTTCACCTCCATTGAAGCAAACAACAAATCTAATTTGATTGCTCATAGGTTTAACTAGGTTCAATTTATGTTTTAAGTAATCATAAAGTAGTTAGAGATAAAATGATAGTGTTTTAGTTTAATTCATTATTGTAGATGTTATTTTGTTTAGCACTCATCTTGATGTTTATGATAGGTTTAGTTATATCATGGAGCTACTTAGTTAGTTTCTTGTTCATTAACATAGCTAATCTTCTCATGCATACATTTGGCACGCCGGGTGGGACACTTATATCCATCCTCCATTAATGGAGGTATTTTGAGTTCTTCAAAGTTCCTTTTCAAGTTTTTTTGGATCAAATCACTTGTTATTTCCTCATTTCTATTTCTAACACTAGATAAATGACCTTCATGTGCATGTATTTTGTGGGTTTGATATAGAAAAAGGACACTTTGACTAATGAATAACCTGTTTGCTTTTGAAAATTTGAAAATCCTTGAGTTTTGTAGGTTTTTCACAGGGTACGCGTAGGTGTTAAGAAGGGGTGTGTACACATTGAAACCCTAGCGTTCCCATCAGAACATGAGCGTACTTGTCTAGCTGTGTTTATCATTGGAAAATTTTATCTCTGCAGGGACGTGCACGTGTCTCTGTCGGTCCGCTGTCAAATCCTCCTCTCGGCCACACTTGCATAAAAGATCGACTGTGTAAACATTTGAAACTTTCATTTTTATGCTTGGGCGCGTCTCCATTTAAACCTAAGTGTCCATGTTGAGTTCATGCAGCGTCTTTGTATTTCTAGACGCACATGTGTTTTTGGTTTATTGGATTTACCAATTTTGGTTTGCGGCGTATCCGTTGAGTTAGGCGCATACCCGTCGGTTGGGAGCGCTGGTGTCGGTTTGGGAGTGTAGGCGTCTGTGTAAAATTGATTTTTTTACAAATCAGAATATTTTTTCTAATCTTTGCTACAGATTTCTAGGACTAACAAGTTAAAAACAAGTTTTTCTTTGGTATTTCAGTTTGCATAGTTAAGTGTTTTTGTTCTTAGCTTAAACTAGGTTTGTAAAAGTGCGTATTCTCTCTCCTCATGCCTTCAAAAGCGATCTTGGAGATCAGAAACACTTATACAAAACTTGTATCGAATGTTCAAAACACTTATTTTATAAAGGATAAAGTAAACTTTCATGTGATTTAGTAGGTTTTTTTCACATTGCGTATGCTCTTCCTTCGCGCCTATTGGCGATCTTAGGAATCAAAAGCAAGGTGTAAATTTCTCTTTCTTAACATCAATCTATGAACTGGAAAATTACTAAAACTTGTTGTCTACAGGACCCAACGCTTGTAGAAGAAAGACGTCCAAAATACAAAACTTCTAATACATGTGTTTTATGCAGGCTAACAAATGGTGTGCTACTTAAAACCACATTAAGTTAAGCAAGATAAAAAAACACACCATATTCAAAACATTGTATTGCAGATTTCGGAAAAGGGTATGTCCCTCTCTGCTTAATTGGAACGTAACCCCTTTGGCATAATGCCTTAAGCTATAACAATGAGGGTGGTACCAGGAACCCTAAAGTAGTCCACCATTGAGTAACCTCATGGATGAAACATAAAGTGCTCCACTTACCCACTTTACTAGTCTTTTTCTTGTGAGTTAGCATTACCGAGTTGTTCGTATGGTGACCCCAAGGAGAGCACACGTGGATGCACTAGTTGCCTTTTGTGCTTGAAGGTGGTAAAGTAAAGCCGAGATACTCCTAAAATAGTCAAGGTGACTATTTGGGTAAATCATGCTTACTTAAGACAACTTTGTAACACCTAGTTGAGAGAACTTATTAAGGAGGCCATTCTATCTTGGAGCCCACTTTACTAGTCCATTATCGCGTCTTGGCCATCACGAAGTGATAACTTGTTTGGATTCAGAACCTTGTTTTTCGAACACGGTGATGAATCCATTTAAGTTAGATCTAAGTGTGTCTCATCACGAAATTAAACGACGTATCACTTAGCTTGGCTTCTTTCTTGCCTTCGGATGAGGCAAAGCTCGCCCAAGTGGTGCTTAGTTTATTTTTAATTTTTGATCTATATATTTGCGTTCTTGTTGCCCATTTGGGGAAACAGATGGCATTTTTCGGGAGTGTTGTCATAGATAGTGTTTACCACTTTTTTGTCTATTTACACACATCCATGTTTGCGGCTGAGTTGTTAAACGTCTAAAGTGCGTGGATGCGTCCTTATATCTTTGATGGCCACTTGATCTTGATTTCAAGATCATCATCATCATTGTTCAGATTGATTCATCATTTGATCATCTTTGCATCAAACTATCACTTTAAACATACATTTGCATAAGGTGTATTTTCTTGTTGATTGGCTTTGTGTTTCACACTTGCATGATTGTTCCTTGTGATTATTCATCTAGAAAAATTATTTTTTCAGACAATCCTTTTTGATCTCATCGAGATTGCATCATCACGATGTCTATTTTCCTTAGACCTTCTTCAAAAATCACGCACACGTATCCATACTTACGCAATGTCTAGTTGGATGTCATTATGTTTCCTTGAATCGATATAGAACCTTCTTCCCTTTGAAGGAGTTCCATCACACTATCTAGAGATAGAAATTTGTGCTTAAATGACACAAACAATGACTGACTATCGCCCAATTTCTCACATTTACAACAATACGAAACGTAGGTTTAGCAATTCAAATCAAAAGATTCCCATTACGACTAAGCCTCGTTTGGTTCTTCGTGTTAGAGGGCCCATACAGGGGACCCCTGTTCCCCACCTTCAATTCATAGTCGGTGGTATGGTTTGGATGCTTCGATCCAAATTATTATCCGAGTTCCCCCAGCCTTCTTCCGATTCAGATCCAAACTACCATTCGGATTCCCACTCTTCTTCTAAAGATTCGGATCCCAACTATTGTTCAAATACCCCTAGATCAAATCTTGAATCACGATCCTCCCTTCCTTCGCAGGACCTTTATTCCAACTCACCTCAACGATGTCTTCCTCCTTTGAAGACTCGTGTGACTCTAAGTTCCATCGATCGAACATCTAATTCGGTTCTTGAGTCACGGTCCTCCCTTTCTTCGCAGGACCTCCTTCATCAGTTGCCTCAACGACCTCTTCCTTCGTCAAAGAGTTCCACAACTCGGATTCCCTCTAGTCAATCATCTAATTTGAATCCTACATCACAACTTAACGATGGCTATGCGATCCTACTTTCCAACTTACATTACGTCATCTTCTAGAAAAATGACCTAGGTCTAAATCTAAATCATCCATTCATGAGACACCCACCTCCAGGCCTTCTTCCTCTCTTGAGTCATATTCTTCTTTCAATCAATCTTCACCACTTTTCAAACCCATTTCTTCTATTCAACCTCCTATGGTCGAAGAACAACAACCTCTACTGATTGATTTCTCTTACAATGAAGGAAAAATTAGACTACATGATGATATCCCTTTAGAGGTGTTGGTACCCAAACTTAATCTCCTTCAAAGGCCAATCAACATCATGGATTCAACAGGACACTCAAGAGGAAGATAGAAGATTATATGTGTCATTTTGTAACTGGGGAAGCAATCTATCTGATCTTTTAGCACTTAGTCTTTGAAAAGGAGTGGGTAGCACCTTAAAAGGATGTGATCTTATCCTAACTATTTTAGGTTGTGCCTTTCAACCAAGGTAAGAGAACCTATTTTGTAACCTCTGTTATTTGAAAGGAGATACATATACCTTTCTTTTTGCATAAATTTTATGGGGAGGACCTTGGGAAAAATATGATCAACACTCCAAATCTGACTCTCACGAGTTATCACTTCCAGATTATGGGGATATCTTCACAACAAGGCAAAGGTTACTAAAGACATTTGAGACCCTGATTGCATCTACATGTTTTGGTAACAAAGATTATGCATTTGTGTACACACATGACAAATAGGGGTATTATGGGTAGGATTGGTTGTTGTTAAATGAATTTTGGTGGGAGGTTGGGTAGGGTGAAACTAGATTCACCAGATCCTTGAAGAAACTTACAAAATGGAAAGTTAGACCAACAGAATGCCACAAAATAGCTAAAATGTTTCTTCAACTAGAATATGTGCTTCAATGGAGGCCCAGATTAGCACTCTTTCACACAATCTCTAAGATTCTATCACGAAGGCTCAAGTTAGAAAACCCAACAAAGCACCAAGATTTAGACCAAATCACGCCTGAGGTACACCCAGAGGCTTACAGAGAATCTCTATCAACAAAATGAAAGAAAAGTGATTTTAAACCATTTATCCCACTCCCAGATGAAGGCTCTTATGAGAAATGAAATTGCAGATGCCACTAAACTATCACAAAACTCGAGACCTATGTGATTGAACAATATTTTAGTACAAGATTGCAATAGAAACAAGAAAAACTATTTATAGACATTCATAAATAAAACAAACACATTTTGCTCAAGACAACACAGAAATAACTCGAATTTGATTAAGTTTATTAGCAGGGGAAAGTTTCACAAAACAATCTCAGAGCTCGTCAATGGCTATACACTTATAACCACCTTGACACAATAAAACTTAATACAAAAGGAAATAACCTAGTTTCTCAGATGGATTCTCAAAAGACAAGCTTAGTCAAATTTTCCTCTTGGGAACTTTCTTCGACCTCTAGCACTCTGACCTCTAACTTCCAACCATTTGCATGAAATTTTTTTGCCATTTATAACCTTTACAACAGAGCCCCTTCCTCCTAAAAGACAAAAACTTTAAATGCACTAGTGCTCGCCATAATTCTTTTGTGATTCGCAAAATCAGATCTGCAAAAGTCTCCAGGTGCTCGAGGGGGCAGATCTCATCGAATAGCTCCCGCATTCAACTCTTTCCATGGTAGATTACTCTTTCTTCAATTTTCCAACCACTTCCACCCCAAATATGTCAAATCGCTCCTTATGTGCTTAGGAGAAGAAAAAGCAGAAAATTTGATCGAGCACGAAAGTCATACCATTTTAATGGCAAAAGACGCCCTCTAGATCTTCCCACCAAACTTCAGATATCAACATTAACTTTCCCCACTGTTTGGCATGTAAAAAATAACAAGAAATCATGAAGACTCGCACTTCCAGGAGCTTTACAAAAAAATGGGGAAAATCCGATTTAGACACTCAACACCATTGATCTTAGATTTAAATGTGGTCCATCCATGTGGAAGATCCAAAAATGAGCTCGAGGGCTTCCTTTTGACTTTTTCTCGACCCTTTGAAAAAATGTAAAATTTTTACATTTTTCCCCGCACCTTCGCTTCTGAAAATGGGCCTGACACGTGTCTTGAGGTGGGTCCTAAAGGAACCATGGAATTTTTTTTCAATTTGAATCTCTTTTGGAAAAAGGAAATTTTTCCAAGTTTCTCCCGCAGCTCTGCCCTTTTGCTTCAATTTTTTGATGTGGGTCCCAGTGGGACCCCGGGTCTTTATATGCCTTTAGCACTTTTCCCTTTAAAAGGAAAATTTTTCGCTTTTCATCCAAAAGCCCACACCTCCACCATTGATTGGGGCAAGGTTTGACCTTTTCCATCGGGTCCTCGGGATTTTTGAATCTTTGAGTCATTTGAATACAAGACGCAAAATTTCTAAGTTGCCCCCGATGATCCGCCTTCCCGCCCCTTTGACTAGAAACATATTTTGAATTTTTCCTTTGTCGGGCTTGCAGGAATTTTGATATTTTATCCCTTTGAGATAAAGAGGAAAAAGTTTAAGTTGCCTCCGATGGTCCGCTTCCCCACCCCTTTTGACTTTTCAAATTGCCATGTGTCACAATGGTGCTTCTTGAGATGGTTCCCAAAATTTGAGACCCCGAATGAGCGTGAGCTCGCCATGTGTCTGTCCCGACACAATTTGTTTGAAGGCTTGAAGCTTAGCGGAAGGCACCACTTGTCAAGCTCCGCGGCGGTCTCCTTGGCCGTTGAAAAGTCCATGAAAAAGTGTAAAGTGAGTGGAGTGCTCCACGTGTCCTCATGGCGCTCCTCCAAGGCCAAACTCAAAAGTAAATCTTAAAATGAGCGCCGTTCCTCCATGTGTCCTGGACTTCCCAAAACCCTTTGAAATTTGTCTAAGAATGGGAAACCCAAGAGAAACCTCCATGTGTCTCTATCTGCCAAGCCTCCACATGTCCTCCCGATGCTACTTCAATGCTAGACCAAAAGTAGATTCTCAAATGAGGTTCGTTCCTCCATGTGGACACTTTTTAAAGTTGAGGATTTTTATAGAATTTTCAAAGTATTTAGCCAAGCCGCATCCAATCAAAGGATGCCACGCCTCCCGCTTGATGAAATGATGCAAATTTAACCGGGAGAAATGCCCATCAAACCGTAAAATATAGAAAAACGTCTATTCGATCCACGAAAATGAAATTTTCTCTAAGGACAGAGTTTAGAAATGTTCTGCAAAGGCTCAAATATGTTCCTTGGGGACACATCAATTCATTTTCTTTAAGTATTTGGGGCAAAAACAACAAAGACGACAAATCCAGACTATGGAATATAGAAGGAACGGGAGAACATGAGTTTTAAAGAACAGAGCACGGAGACCCAAAATACATAGCTTTTCCAGAGGGACAAAGGAACAAGGAGACAAATACGAACCCATACATGACCTCGACCTAGGAGCAGATTAAAAATGGTAGTAAGACCAACCAAGCACAACACGGGAAGGATAAAATGACAGAGTAAATAAATAAATTTTCAAAGGCACAAATGGGGTGAGATTACTTTGAGCACCAACAAGAGGATTGTAAAAAAGGATTCTTTCTAGAACTTGATACACTCACATATTGGGGAAAAGAATTTTATCCCTTTTTTCATAATATAGATGAGGAGCCTAAGGTCATGGAACTTGATTCTTCTTCTATTCCATCTTCACCTTCTTCTGAGCATGATGAGATGTCGGGTCTATTATTGAGCCATGGCCTATCTTCTCATTACCAAATCATTCATTATCTATCACCATTCCTCAATCAAAATCTCTCCTTGGGTCACCGAGTAGCCCATCGTCTTCTTCTATCTTGGGGCCACATCCTAGTAGCCCTCCATTTTCTACTTGTGGGTCACATCCTAGTAGCCCATTCTCTTCTATTCTTGGGCCACGTCCTAGTAGCCCTTCATCCTCTTCTATCTATGGGATGCCTCCGAGTAGTCCCTCCTCGTCTATACTTGGGCCACACCCTAGCATCCCTTCATCATATTCTTCTATTCTTGGGCCATGTCCTCATAGCCCAACTTCTTCCATCTTAGGGCCATATTCTAGTAGCCCTTCGTCATCTTCTATTAGTGGCTCACCTTCTCATAGCCCATCCTCTTCAATTCTTGGACCATATCCTATTCGTCCATCACATCATCCTTCTACCAATGACCGGGAAATCCCACCATCATTTCTCTCATTCCTATCATCAATCATAAACGTTCGCTCTCTTCTCCCCCTTCTTAGGGCCAAAAAAGTCACATGTCAGCTTATAAGAAACCTAAACATGTTCATTATCAAGCCTAAGTCAAAACTTCAAAAGCTCGAAAGCCCCCAACAACTCGAACAATCTCAAAATTGTAAATCAAGTGCGATTCAAGAAACCACATCAACGTAACCCTCAAGTTTGGCGTAAAGTGCGTAAAGCTATGGATAGGGAACTCAAGCTCCCACATGAACAATCCTTGTTTAAGGATAGATCACAATCATTTCTTGAGTATGAGATCACCACAATCATCGAGATAGGATATAACATGACTCTTGATAAACAAACACACCTAGTCTCCCTTATAAAGGAAATTGCAAAAATTGTTGTTGGATCTTATCACGTAGAGTGACTTTGTTGGTCCCACCTTTCCAAAAAATATCAAAAGCTAAAAATCAAAAAACAATTCAAAAATACAAAAATCATAAAAAAAATAAAAAAATCAATTATACAAAGATCAAACATTGCAATAAGGTATTGCGTACACATGGATGCGTCTTTCTTCCCTTCCTTGTTGTTATTCTGCAAGTCTTCCTACCATTTTTATCCCTTCGGTGTCTGGTTAGCCTATTCGCATGCATTTTGCCACATTTATCTCTACGGTATCTATTTGACCTTGTTCTTTTATCACCTTGGTAAATTAAAGAACGACTGACCTCTTAGAGATCCTATCACATTAAATATCTAATAAACTTGTTGTGAAGAACTTTTGGACATATTTGTTGACACTAGCCAATGTCGTCATCGTAATCACTTCCACCTCCTTCCATCAAGCCATCAGTGGTTCTTAACCCCTAGTCAAACAAGAGATCAGAAATAAGTTTTTAGAAAGCAAAAGAAACAAGATCAATCAAAAATAAAAAGCACAAAGCTATAAAGCAAAAGCAAATTGATATATTACTCTCTCTTGGGGTATTTCCAATAAACTCTACTGGGGCTATGGACATCTGACTGGTAGTAGAGAAATGTTGTGATTAGAATCAAATACATCTCCATCGGGGCCATGGATGCCTGGCTTGCAGCGGAGCAATGTATGGCTATCCTTCCACCCTTCATTCATAAATCACAAAACCACTTTTCAAAATCAATCATTCCTACACATTGGCTAGGTTGTCCTCATTTGTTGTCTATTAAATATTCTCTTCAAGAGGTAATTAAATTCCACGTGCACACACTGGATCTCTAGGAGTAAACAGGGATTAACATGTTACCAAGTGTCTTTTTTGGACCTTGTTTAGAGTCTTGCTTTAATCCATATCTCATCTCACGATTTGTGCCTTTAGCTAATCATTTCTTCATCACGAGGCTTCTAAGCTACATTCATATCATTCACATTGTTCTTCTACTTCGCTTCGTAACATCCATGTGTATAAGATTAATTTTTTTCCATGTTTTCGAAACCTTTGTCCCCTTTCACAAAAAAATCTTCTCCTTCCTTTCTATCATGTGCTTTTAGGCCAACTTACGCTGGGGAATCCTTTCTTCATCCCAAAGCACTTCATTGGTTTACGTTCATCATCATGTTGAACCTATCCATAATGGCCTTGGGTCCCGCTTCTACCCGTGAAGAGTTTGCCTTTGAATACTCCCCTGCTAATTGTTAGGGCATTTTTACATCTTCACCTTTCTCGTACGCATGGCATTTTTCCCTTGTGCATCCCATCTATCTCTAGGGGCATCTATGCTTCCTTGTCTTCCTGTACATAGTTTTAGAAAACTAGAAAAATAAAAAACATTCAAATATGTTAGAAAAATAAAAAACATTCAAATATGTTAGAAAAATCATTACATTCAAATATGTTTAAGAAAACTTCTAAAAATTGAAAATCATCCTACAAAACATCGCTCTTTAGTTCTCACCCATTCATGTGCGTGACCCACAGTCGACTTGATCTACCTCCATCAACAAAAGCTAGGCTGCTTACTATGTATGTACTTTAGGGCACAACGAGTTGCTCAGTCTTGTACTGTTTCGTAGTGCACATTACTTTTTCATAGGACTGAAGTGTCCTCCATTATTCTCCTCGCATGTATCCTTTCTTAGGGAACCATCGTCAACCCTTGTCGTTAATTCACACAGTTGAAATCTGAGCTCGATAACAAAAACATTGCATTATGTTTCTTTGTTAGGTTAGCTTGTTTACTTTCTTGTATTGCATTGCATTTTGTATGTTGCATGGAGTTAGGCATCTATTACTTTATTGTATTGCATTGCATTTAGTATGTTGCATGGAGTTGGTGTTTTTAGCAATGGACATTTGTTCATATATGGCTTTCAAAGTCATACTACACTTTTGTTCATTCTTTTAATAAGGACCAATGATGAAGATCTCTAGAAATATGATGAAAAATAAAGTTTTTAAAAAGGCACTAGATAGATGTTAGCTCATTCCCTCTTCCTCATACTCATTTTCTTCTATATCCCTTTTCTTGTCTTCTTCTTCACACTATTCTTTCTTCTTCTCTTTCTCGCCATCTTTTCAATTGTCGACCAAGTTCTTCTATCATCCCATTGAAAATCGAGGGGGCATCCTCCATTCTACTCATTTTTCTTCTATCCCTTCAAAATTTTCTACTTGTTTATGCTTGTCTACTTTCTTTGAAGTGATGTCGCTTACGCCACCTCAAAGAGGGAAAAATATAGACACCTAAAGCATGCTTACACTTAGCATTTCATCCAATTCAACCAATTGACGACACTTCGTTAATCAACCCTTCTTCGCTCCATTCTCGGATGCCCATTTAGGACCCTCTTTTGGTTGTATTTTTCCCATATTCAACTTATTTGGCTAATATTTCTCTTATTAGCTAAACATTCCTCCTTTCGACCATTCAAAACCTCCCTAGTTCTCTCTGAACCACTTCTATTGGCTTTGTAGGCTATCTATCAATCACAATTGGTTATCTAGACCCCTCCCAACTCTCAATGAGTTTCCAAATCTTGATAATCAAGTTTAACTAGCTTAAACCCTAGTTAACTAGCTTAAACCAAGCTTAACTAAGCCTAAATCATGTTTATCCTAATCTAATCTAAAAGTGTTTTTTGAGCTTTAGTCCCACATACACCCAAATTCCAAACTCTCCCAAGTGAAAAACTATAAATAGAAGGGTCACCCCTCCCTCTCAACACACACCTTGTTTACATAACAAAATTTCTCTCACATTTGGAGATATTGGAATTAGACCTCATTTGCATTAGCCAAGCTAATATGCATTTGATCTTGGCTATCTTCCATTGTTGAAGCTCCACCATCTTGCATCCATAACTTCATAGTAGGTTAGTAGGAGGGTATCTAACTTGGCCTTGTATCCATTTTGGAGAGACCTCTTCACCTCCATTGAAGCAAACAAAAATCTAATTTGATTGCTCATAGGTTTAACTAGGTTCAATTTATGTTTTAAGTAATCATAGACTAGTTAGAGATAAAATAATAGTGTTTTAGTTTAATTCATTATTGTAGAAGTTATCTTGTTTAACACTCATCTTGATGTTTATGATAGGTTTAGTTAGATCATGGAGCTACTTATTTAGTTTCTTGTTCATTAACATAGCTAATATTCTCATGCATACAACTGGAATGGATCACGGTCACAAAAATGGTGTACTCAATGCTTTCATGTAAGAATTTTACACAATTATGTACGATAGAGGTGACAACTTGCATGGCATGAAGCCATGGCCTACCAAGTAGACAATTGTAGGAGACTGGGAAATCAACAACGAAAAGATAGTGTGGACAGTCTTGGGACCAATAGTGATGGGCAATGTAATGTGACCGAGACATGGATGGACATAACCATCATAAGCACATAGTGAAATACTAGATGGACTAATGTCACGAGTGGAAATACCTAAAACTTCAAGGAATGACATAGGACACAAGTTAAGTTCATATCCATTATCAATCAAAGTGTGCTTAATAACTACATTATGAATACGACATATGATATGTAGAGGTAGGTCATTATCAAAAGTGTGAACATCAATGGGAAGGTTAGAATTGAATACTATGTGTGAAGAAAATGCATCGGAAAATGCTTGATAAACCGAGTTTGGATGCATGTTAGCACAAATGCAAGTAGTAGCAAGAAAATTTTGGACTCTATGTAGTAAATCAGGATTTGTAAGAAAATAATCATTGATTGAGATACTCATGATGACCAAACCCTAGGATGACAAACAATGAATGAAGAATCTAGAAGTGTGAATGATCAAGTTGAGTTCACCAAAATGATTAACTAAAAATGGGGATATATGGTGTAGTTAATATAATCTAGAATGACATGTAAATACAATAAATAAATGCAATAAACAAGTATGGAAAATGACCCAAGCAACTAATCTAATAAAAATTGAAACCCTAATGTGCAAGAAGAGTGAGGAAGTGACTTAGCTGATTAGAGAAGCTTGTTGGATTATGTCAGGTAAGTGACTGGAATTACAGGGGAGAAGGAACAATTGTGTAGAGGCCCCGAAAAGGATGTATCTGAGGTATCTAGCTGGACTAGAGTGCCTGGAGAGGGACTATGGTGCCTACAGGTGCTCTGGTCTACAAAATGGGCACCTTGGTCTGTGTAAAAGGTCCGGAACTAAGTTTCACAGATCCGATAGGTTATTGGAATGGATGGAAACAGAATGCACATGTTAATGGATTACCCGTAACCCTTTAGTCTAAATTAGAGGAACACTTATATGTAAAACCATATAGGTAATTGTACTTGATGTTATAAACATTATTAATTCATTTTGATTTTAAATGGAAGAAAATTATATGAATTAAATTTAATGGCACATTTAATCTACTAGTTGGATAAACCTCTAATTACTCGTATTACTATTACTTTGTTTCTTGCATGTGTTTGATTTGTTAAGTGTATGGCTAGGAAATCGAGAGGGAATTGATTTCCATCCATAGTTCGTAAGGATGATTTGAAATTCCAATTCATTTTTCTTTGCGTGTTATTCTCAGTCGAGTTGATGGGGGTCACTTTAATGAGAATGCATTATATTTCTCGAATCATGGGAGCCAGGCACCCTAATTTCACTTAAGATGATACATGCTATATAACGTATATAAAATAAGATGATTCCCATGAGTATTATATTATCACCGGTCGGTTATTTTTCTAGCCACTTGTATGTGCAATTGAACCATATTTACATCTAGTGAAAATTTCAAGGAACATGCCAAAAACACATTATAGAATGAGTGAGGAATCTTATTGGAAAGGATTCATGAGTGTGGTGAATACTAAGAAATTTTATTTTGTGAGTGTGGCAAAATTGATAAGAATTTTCCAAATTCTTGTTTGTAAAGGCAAAATTTTCTTAATCTTTACATATTATTAAAATATTTGTAAAATTTAATACAAAATATTGTAAAGAGTAGAAGGCTAAGCTAAAAATTAAAATGATTGTTAGCCCACAATACATTTTTAGTTATTCAATGAAATAAAGTGTTGGCCCCAATATTTTACTAAGGAATAAAGCCTTTGAAGCACAAAATAATAAATTTTTGATATGATACAAAATACACATATTAGTGTATGTAGATGCACGATAGTAAAGTTTTGGCATAAGGATGCATGTAGAATGAATAAAGCACACACGTACAATGAATTTTGATGAATGAATGACACAATGGTTTAAATAGGTGCAAATAAAGATGTATACATATAATTTTTCACTTTATCTTGACTTTTTTACTTTTTTACTTTGCGAAATCATTTTTGCATTAGCTTCCTCGAGTAGTATTCTTACGAGATACTTTGCATGGAGCAAGGAATAGTAAAAATATGTGCATCCTTCATACATTGCATTAGGATAGTCGGTAGTGTTACTTATGAGAGATATTTTATGTGTAGTTTGATTATATCATATATTTCAAATGTTTTCACACCCATATAATCATATTTTATAGCCTCCTTAGGATATCACCATGTCATCCTCTTTTGATCACTCTTACACCTACATTCAACACACTAACACCTTTGTCATACTATCCCTCAACACCTCAAAGTCTCCTCCATCTAATTTGAATAGCTTCCTTGAACTCCCCATGTCTCGCATTTCCCTCTTAGATGACATCGACCGTGGTCGATAACATCTATTTAACGGATGTCTCTAGGCGATGATGTCGACCATGGTTGATGATATTGGGTTAGCGGTTTTCCACAACCAACAACATCGACCACTATCAATGCTTTGGTATTGTCCATTGATATGTGCAAGTGTTGTCGATTCATTGGTCAAGAATGGTTTCCATATTTTGAAAGGTTTCATTAGGATCATTATATCTTCTTGAGCTCAAAATGCCATTCCAAAGGTGATAAAGAGTTTTAAATTGATAGTGTAATAATTAGAAACTTTAGGAAAATACATACAAAGTCACTATGTTTTATACATGGTAACACAAGAAGTACTTTTAAGGCGTGTGCTAACAACATGTATTATAATCAACGACACACATATACCCTTAAAACCATGAGGTCATATGAGTAGTATTACACAAGTGCAAAATGATTCAAATTAGAGGGTCTCTACAAAGTCTTGTGCACAATGGAAATCTTGTGACACAAAACTTTCGGATATTTTTATTCGAATAAGTTGACACATCTCACTTAATCCCATAACTGTAACTATTGATAAAAATTGATTGCATGAAGTTGTGTTATGATCACTTGGGACCTAACTTGTATAGAAGACCATGGAAAATTTAATATCTGATGGGATAGTTGGTTCCTTTGAGTAGGAACTCAAGTGACAGTATAATCATATTCACCCATTTATAGAAGGTATTTACTTCTAGAAATAGTGGGTATAATATGAGTTTTCAATTACAAAGAATATTACTTCACCGAAAGATGCTCCCTATGGGAAAGTCTTCAGTCGTTCACGTCACTAGCTTAAATTTGACGGGTGTTTAAACGTTTTTACTATTTTTTAAGATGTTTTTTCTGTTATTAGCCTTTGCATTAATGCGAAAGTTCCCCAAGTTCCCCAAATCAGTTGCATGCAGAATGGGTGGCCTTCTTTGCATTGTATTTGGGCGTGGTGAGGAACCCTTGCTTCAGATACTATGTACGATTCAATGCAATGCAGGCGGTGGTGGTGGATGTCATGCTGGCTTTTCCCATGGTTTTTGCATTGTATTTTTAGCCTTTTTATGCTCGCCTACAATGCACTCTTTCTCTGCATATTCAACTTTTTCTATGCCTTCGCCTCATGCATCCTTGGAACCACGCCCAAGATACCCGTTTTTGCAGACGCTGTAGATGCACGGTTGGACTCCCAGTTGTAGGAGCTTATCTTGGCAGTGTGTTCCCCTTGAATTTGACTGTTAAGGGTTAACCAGATTTCATCTTTACCACTTTTATACATAGTAGAGTGGGAAATTTACGTTCATCGCCATAGTTGGAGCCTCCGTAACTCTTCTTCACTACCAGTACCAAGTTATTTCTTTTCAATTGGGTTGTATTATTCTTTTCACTTTTCACTTCTTTTGCTTACTGAATCTTTTTGAACCCGAGCTTTGTATTTTAGTCAGGATGTATTACTCTTTTCACTTATTACTACTTTCACTTGATGGAATTTGTAGAACCCGACCTATGTATGGCTTCTCTTTTGACTCTTGAAAGAAAAATATGATAATATGTGCAATGATTTTTAATTCACATATTCATGCCTCCTACATTTAAATGTTGATGATCAATGTTTTCGGAATTCTTATAAAGATTCAAGTAAATGCCCCTTAATTTTTGGTAATTTTACAAGTTTTATCTACAATTGTTCCAATTAAATCGGTTTCAACATAGTGGTCCTCCATTAATTAGCAAATTTGGGAAGCAGTGTGGCCTCATCTCTTGGCCAGAGAATGGCATTATGTATAAACAAAGGAACAACTTCTGTTTGGGCTTAGGAAGTCAACATGAAAACTTTCCAAGGAATCCATTAAATTTTCTACTACCTTGGCCATTACAGTTATGCGCATCAGACTGTTTTTGGCTCTCAGCCTTGAACCGACAATGATGGAAAAGTATTTTGGAGGATATATCTCTATTGTTTGAAGTACCACTCCTGGCTTGACAAAATCAATTCTTTAGGTAAGCACATACACCATGATGCTGCTTTTTACCTAATCAAGACAAATACTAAATAAGTGACTAATTTGGGATCTCCCCCTTCTCTGATAGCAGTTTGTGGACAAGATTTGTAAGCTGAAAATTATAGTTTTTGGTTGAGCATGATTTCATTGGTGATGTTGGAGATAATATTGAAAAATATCACCCTTGTTAGTGTCTTATATATACCATATCAGCCAAATTTGGACTCATTGATGGCCTTCAATATTTACACCAAAAGGTGTTTTAGTTGGATTGGAACTTGCTGCTCTTGACATGCATAAGAGGATAGACGTTGGAGATTTTAGGAGTACATACATTGACGTCGAACTAATATACACCGTCAATGTGTGAAAATTTTGTGGCCATTGTTCACACCGAGGAGTAGGTTGACGTGTTGGCGGGGTACTTGTCTTGATCAATGCCTTCCATCCTTTGGATTCTCCCAACGCATTTCCACACAAGCATAATCGGTGTTAACATTAGCATTGACTATAAGAAATCAATATAGATATCTCAAATGATGACCTGTAGATAAACATCAACTTCAACCCGCATTATTGGATCTATTTTTGCGCGATGGGGAGGTGTATAACCAGGGTGGTTCGTACCAGTTTGTGTCAATTGTTTTTATCAAAACACACTTTTATATTGATATGATCAAGAAAAGTACATAGGGTTCCCAATCAAAAAAATGGGTGGAGAAGTCACACCCTAAAATACGCCACACCAGGCACACACGTGCCATGGGATACAAAATACAAACACACAAATAACAAGTCACCGAGGATCTAATTAAGAAACAATAATGAACATGGCCGACGGAGGAGGAGGAAGAGAAGGTAGTTTGCACAAAGCACCCCAACCGTTGCAGGGGATCGGGAGAAGATGACACAAGATCCCATCTATCACCCCGATTGCGGGCCGAATTATCCTGTCTCCAGTCGGAGAAATTACAAGAGCTAAGTGTGGAAATTTATTAGGTGGGCACCTGCACTGAACCACAAGTGGGTAAAGAAGAAGGCCACCTAAAGCCACCGCCATCTGTGGCCAAGGAGGATCCCCTCAAACAAAACCATCACCATCTTGGGATCGGGAGGATCTCCCCAGCCATCACCACCGAGCCACCGTAAAACACCATCGCCTTTCGTCGAGGAGGGGAGGAATTACGTTGAGCCCATGCATGCCGCCTCGATGGATGCCTTGACCGTGAGACTCGAGGCCGAGGGGCAAGCATGGACCGTTGTCACGGTGGAAAAGGACGACACGGAGGAGACGAAACCCAACCGACAGAGCACATGAAACTACCCTAGTGGGCAAGATGATCCTATAGATGTTCCATCTCCAAGCAGTGCTTTCTCTTCTTATACCGGATATGAAGCAACACATGAGCAATAATTCCAATTTTAGCATACACAGAAAACTCTAGGCTAAATGGAGTTTGATAAACAATATAGTCATTTCTAGTCTTCCAAATTTCAAAAAGAATTTATGCACGAAAGATTTTCCAAAATTTGTTGAATTTTGCAGGAAGTAAGGCCGAGTTCCTTGGTAAAATAATTTTCCAGTGAAGGGGCTAGGGCGAAAAGGTTGGAAGAGGGAGTGAATCCATTTTTGTGGGAGATCGAGCAAGTGGGTAAAACCAAAACAAATGCATAAGAGACTCACGGCGTTGACAAGTAGGACACAAGGGATTAACAACCCCAAGATGTTGAAGACGTTTGCCAACCGACAAGCCCTGATAAAGAATGCACCAGATAAAATGAGCCTTTTTCGGTTCTATGAGAGATTTCCAAATGTTATTGAATTTTTGTTTCCAGACCCTGTGTGGGGAATTGAGCTTCCAGTTCTTGTTCAAATTTTTGAAATGGATGTGGGTAGGAACAAGAAGTCGGTAACCAAGTCGGGGTTTGTATCGACCAAGAGTGTCGTTGTGGGACAATGCCAATCACGCCACCACTAAACAAGAGGAGAAACCCCAATTTTGTG
The DNA here is from genome assembly GCA_018340775.1 of Taxus wallichiana var. yunnanensis. Classification (NCBI taxonomy): domain Eukaryota; kingdom Viridiplantae; phylum Streptophyta; class Pinopsida; order Cupressales; family Taxaceae; genus Taxus; species Taxus wallichiana. Next base: position 877,169,374 of record CM031238.1, read on the forward strand.
AAGCATATCCTCAGGTATGACATTCTCGTATGTCCTGTATAGATTCTTTACTACCATTTTTAAGGCTAAATTACACTTTGAGAAGAACCCAAGGTTTACAAGAATGGGTAGGCTTACAAAAAAATCCCCCCAAGCAGTTTGAAAAGATCCCTATGTAGGGTGTCAGATTTTCATTGCAAATACACAATACAAGTTGTGAATTTGCATGCTAAGTTCTCGTTGAAATATTTTTTATTTATCCAATAGTGCCACCGACAGGCTATCTCATTCTAGAAAAATATTTTCCATATTTTTCTCCCTTTCAACTCCAGACTTTTCTAGAACACTCTTTCCAGATTTTTCCTCTTCTCAACTCCAGTTCTTTCTAGAACATTCACGGGAACTTCTAGACTTCTCCAACAATCTATATATACAGCATCTCACTCCTCCATTATTGAATCAATCCCTGCAGCTCATACAAAGTTGTTTGTATTTATTTCTTCATTAATAAAGTTCTGTTTTTTTCCTCCCTTGTTTTTCCTCATGGCATCAGATCGAGGTTCTTCTCAAGCATGTGTTGAAGAGCCAAGGGGCTTGAGGAGCCACTAACATATTGTAGATCTGTATGTACCTATTTGAGGCTTCCACCGGGTTATTTTTTTCTATTCTACCAATAGCAAATCTATAGCAGATTTGTAAGTGAACAGTAAAAAAATTGAAGGGAAAAATTCCCAAATTGCATTTGATTTCTTCTCATTGTTTTGGCAAAGAAAAAGATGCTTTTTTTGGGGGAAAAATTAAAAGTGTATGAGCAGACTATTGAAATCATTCTTTTTCTAGTGTGTTGAAGATAAGTGTTTTTATTTCAATTTGTGAGAGAATTTATTCATAATGGAGTCTAATAGTACTCCTTTGCCAAATTTAAATTAAATGGGAAAAATTATTATGATTGGGTATCTCATATGGAGATGTTTTTAACCCTTAAGAATTGTTATGAGCTTGTTATTGGTGTGGAAAAAAGGCCTACAAATCCCGAAAAGATCAAGAAAATTGGGATAGAAGAGACAAAATGGCAGCGACATGGATAAAGCTCACTCTTTCAAATGACGTCTTTCCATAAGTACGTAATGAGAGAAGCGGAGTCAACGTATGGGCTACCTTAAAGAGCACATATGAAAATTTAGGTGATGTATGGATTCTAACTCTTACTACAGAATTATATAACATGAGACTATCAGATACACAAGAGTTAGTGCCTCACCTAACAAAAATAAAAGAAAAGAAGAATGAACTTGACTCTCTTGGAAAGAGTATAAATGATAATGATTTTGTGCAAATCATATTACAAAGTCTTCCTGCATCTTATCAATCTTTCATAAGAGGTCTAGATACAACTGATAAATTAGCTAGCATCAAATCCGAAGAACTATGTGCCAAGTTAGTGCAGGAAGAAAAGCGTCAAATCAAGGAAAGGGAGACTTGCAATGATGATTCTCGGGCATTCATGACAAAGGGAAAATATAACTTCAAGACGTTTCAAGACAATCAACATAAGCCAAGAGAGAGGAATTGGAAGCATGATAATAGGTATAATTCATTTAAACATCATGATGATTATGGAAATAGGCCAAAGTGGAAATGTAACTATTGTGGTAAGATAGGTCACAAAGCTAATGCATGTTATAAAAGGATCAATGATACGAAAAGAGAAATGGTACAGAAAGGAAAATAAGTAAGTTTTCAAGAAATTATGAATAAAAAGTAATGCTCTATGTATGGCTCTTAAGGAAAATAGTTCTTACAAAGATGATTGGGTCATTGATTCTGGTGCAACACAACATATGTCTCATAATCAAGAGCAATTTGAATCTGTAACCAATAATGACACTAAAGAGAAAATATTTTTGGGCAATAATAGTGCTATAGAAGTTAAGGGGCAGAAATGTTAAAGTTGACAATGGTGTATTCAAGAATGTGAAATTAGTTCCAGACTTAAAGACAAATCTTCTTTCAGTATTCCAAATTGCAAATCAAGGATACAAAGTAGAGTTTTACAATGATAAATGTCTAATCAAAGATGTGAATGATAAGCACAAAGTCACTACAATTGGTAAAGTTGAAAATGGATTATATAAATTTCAAGAGTTCACCTCTAAGTGTGAAGATAGGAATATGTGTGCTATTGCAAAGCATATTGACATGAACAGGTTATGGCATGAGCGACTGGGGCACATCAATTATCAAAGTCTCGGGGTTATGGAGAAACGGGACATGGTTTATGGGCTTCCCAAAATCTCTCAAAGACATGGTATTTGTGAAGGATGTGCTATGGGAAAGCAACATGTTGAAAGCTTCCCACAAGGAAAGTCATGGAGAGCAAAAGTTCCCTTGCATCTAGTTCATAGCGATGTCATGGGTCCATTTAAAACACCTTCACTTTTGGGATCAAGGTATGTACTCACTTTTATAGATGATTACAGTAGAAGAATATGGGTATATTTTCTAAAAAGTAAGAGTGAAGTGTTTGATAGATTCAAAGAGTTCAAGGTTTTAGTAGAAAAACAAAGTGGAAGGTCATTAAGAATACTAAGGACAGATAGGGGTACAAAGTATATAAATCAATCCCTCCTAAACTTTTGCAAACAAAATGGTATAAAGAAAGAATCTACTATTTCTTACACACCTCAACAAAATGGGGTTGCAGAAAGAAAGAATAGAACTATGATGGAAATGGCTAGATGTATGTTACATTCTAGAAACATAGAAGTCAAATTGTGGGCTGAAGCAATTCATACAGCTGCATATATTCTCAATAGGATCCCCACTAGGGCTGTTATAAATATAACTCCAGAAGAGGCTTGGAGTAGCAGAAAGCCCACTATCTCTCACTTCCGAGTCTTTGGAAGTATTGCATATGCTCATGTTCCTGATCAAAAAAGGAAAAAGTTAGATAAGAAAAGTGATAAATACATAATGATTGGGTATAGTGAGGAGTCAAAAGCATACAGGTTATACAATCCTAAGACTGAAGAAATACATATTAAAAGAAATGTATTGTTTGATGAAGACATCATTGATAATAGCGAAGATTCCACTAACACATTTTCTCTTCCAATCTTGATTGAAGAAGATAAAAATATTGATATTAATGATTCAAATGAAGGTGTAACGTCTTTTGCAGGAGAAGAAGGAATTCAAATTGAAGCATCAAGTGAAAGTGACAATGAAAGTACAGGAAAAACAAGAAGCATCCAAGATATCTACCAAGAAGGTCCTAAGAATCTTGTTGCTAACTATGCTCTTATGACTAGAGTGATGCAGGTTGATGATCCAAACACATATGAGGAAGCAAAAGGAAAAGTTGAATGGGAAGAAGCTATGCAAGATGAGTACAACTCTCTAATAAAAAATGACACTTGGAAATTATCAACCCTTCCACAAGGAAAGAATTTGGTTGGCTGCAAATGGACATACAAGACAAAATTCAGATCCGATGGAGCTTTGGAAAAGCACAAAGCAAGGTTAGTGGCCAAGGGTTTCTCACAAAAGAAGGTATTGATTATACTGAAACTTTTGCTCCAGTTGCTAAAATGACTTCCATTTGTACGATAGTTTCCTTAGCTGCAAAATATGGATGGAAAATTTATCAGATGGATGTTAAGAGTGCTTTTTTACATGGTGATTTAAAGGAAGAAATTTACATGCAACAACCACCAGGGTTTGTTAAGCTTGGAGAAGAACATCTAGTTTGTAGATTGAAAAAATCAATATATGGTCTTAAACAATCTCCAAGGGCATGGTACTCCAAAATAAATGAGTACTTTCTAGAAGCAGAATTCAAAAGAAGCAAAGTTGATCCAGATATGTATGTAAAGTATAATGATGGTCAAATTGTTATTGTTGTATTGTATGTTGATGATTTAATCATTACAGGAGATCATATGCAATACATTGTCGATACTAAGGAACAACTCAAAAAGGCCTTTGAGATAAGTGACTTAGGGCTAATGCACTACTTTTTGGGTATGCAAGTATGGCAAGAAGAAGGAAGAATCTTGCTTTCTCAAACCAAATATGCTCTTGATATATTAAGAAAATTTAGAATGGTTGAATGCAAGCCAGCTAGTACACCATGTGAAGTTGGATTAAAATTAAGTGCTAACTCTAATCTACAGGAAGTAGATGAAACATTGTATAGACAACTTGTTGGCAATCTCTTGTACCTCACTATCACTAGACTAGATATTGCATATGCAGTTAGCATTGTTTCTAGGTACATGGAAAATCCTCATGTAGACCATTGGAAAGCAGGAAAAAGAATATTGAAGTACATCAGAGGTACATATCAACTTGGAATTGAATATAAGCATGGAGGAGAACCTACTCTAGTGGGCTATACAGATTCAGACTATGCAGGAGACATAGATGATAGAAAATCAACTTCAGGATATGTTTTTCATCTTGGTTCAGGTCCAATATCATGGAGCAGTAAGAAGCAGGCTACAGTGTCACTCTCATCTACAGAAGCAGAATACATTGGTTCTTCCAAGGCATCTCAAGAAGCTATGTGGCTAAGAACGTTGCTCGAGGAAGTTCATCTACCACAAGATCATCCAACTACTATATTTTGTGACAATCAAAGCACTATCAAGCTAGCGAAAAATCCTGTCTACCATGCTAGATCTAAACATATTGAAGTGCATCATCACTTTGTTCATGACTTAATAGATGGAAATGTGGTGGAGCTAAAATTCTGTGGAACTGAAGAACAAATTGTAGATATATTTACTAAAGCTTTGTCTACAAGAAGTCTTTTGAAATTTCGAGACATGTTACATCTGGTGGATGTTCCTCTTCAGGAGTGCATATGAAACCTTATATATAATATACTTTGTAAATGGGTACCTAACAAGGCCAAGTTTCCGGGACCCATATTTGAATCTTGTGACAACATACCTAAATAAACATTACGAGGGGTTGTTGAAATAATGTTTATTTATCCAATAGTGCCACCGACAGGGTATCTCATTCTAGAAAAATCTTTTCCAGATTTTTCTCCCTTTCAACTCCAGCCTTTTCTAGAACACTCTTTCCAGAATTTTCCTCTTCTCAACTCCAGCTTCTTTCCACAACATTCATGGGAACTTCTAGACTTCTCCAACAATCTATATATACACCACTCCTCCATTATTGAATCAATCCCTACAAATTCATACAAAGCTGTTTGTATTTATTTCTTCATCAAAAAAGTTCTTTTTTTTCCTCCCCTGTTTTCTTCAAGTTCTCTACCGTCTTGTTTCAGCTGCCCACCTCGACATCGGCTCTTGTGGAGTGAGAGCAGTTGTTCTGCTCCTCCTACCACCTTCTCTCCTCGCCCATGATTCTAATTGATGTTTAGTTTCGGCATAGGGACCAGACGGAATCGAACAAGTTAACAATCATGGAGATTTGTAAACGCAACCAAGTAAAGCGTAAGCACCTATGCATATTCGGTTGTAACTTGACACCTCAAATAAACATAATAGTAGGAGACATATTTTAACTTCATTTTCGACCTCTTAGAGCATGCATTGATTTTGATTATAAAAAGGATAAGGTCGAGAATGAAGTGATTATTGGAGTTGAAAGTTTGTGTCAAATACACAATATAAGTGTCAAATTTGCAACTAGTATTGTGTATTTGTGTTTACATGCATCATTTTATTTGGGGACTATTTTGGTTATAACCAAACTGGTTCAAGGTCCGATACAGGCTTGCTGTATAATCAAATGAATACATCCATGTGAAAAAATAATTTAATTGGGGATGCGTTTGCATATTCCTCCCTCACCTTGTTGCCAAACCCACAACCTTTTCTAGCATACTCCCATCCTCTACAAAAGTGGGAGTTTAAGAGCAATCTTTTGTGTTGATTCGTCCACTCATGTTTGATACAGGTCCTTCTGAGATCCTTCACATGCAAGCCCATTGATGAGAATTAAGAACTCCAATCCGATTTCGGAAACTTGACTAGAATGGTCCATAACATGTGAATCTGTTTCTCAAAATGTCTCAAGAAAATTTCCTCTCATAGAATGCAATTATTTCAAGATATTATCAAAATGGAAACTCTTAAACAAACAGATTTTAAAGCCAAGCTCACAACTTATGTGTGCATCCTCTTACCCTCTGCCAAATTGGGAGCTTTAAAACTAGGTGTGTGCATTCATGAGAATTAAAGAAAATAGATTGTTAACTAATGTTGCAAATTGGAAAAATGAATGAAATATATAAAATACATGTGGATTGTATCGAAAAAATGCCTTAAAGACATGTCATCAACGCAGATTATTTCAACATTGAAATCATGAAAACTGTTTGAAAAATGCCTCAAATAATTTTCGGCTCCTTCACATGAAATATATTAGAGTTATATTATATGTAAATACATTGCTGGAAATATGTATATTTAAATACAAAAATAAAAAATACAGCTTTTTAAGTTACATTTATATTATACATAATGCTAGGGAGATAGAAATAAAAAAGGTGTGTTAAAAAGATGATATCGAAATATTTTGCATTCTACTTATTTGCAA